>PVJX010007093.1:0-52924 GCA_004027295.1 Dolichotis patagonum | reverse complement strand
TTAGAAATGAAAGAGATAAAGACATGGCCAAAAAAGCAAAAGCTGCCAGGCATAGTGTCTCACTCCTATAATCCCAGAACTCAGGAGGTTGAAGTAGGAGGCTTGTTGCAAGTTTGAGATCAGCAGGCCACAATGTTAGCCTAAGGCTCACCTGAACTACATAGCAAGATCCTGCTCAAAAAGACAAAAAAAGCTGAGAAAATATACAAAACCTTCACAAGACCTATCCTATAATAAATGCTAAATGAAGTTGTCTCAAATAAAAAGACATTAATGACTAAAATGAAAACATAAATTATATCATGGATAAGTTTAATCAAATAAATTTGGAAAGCTCTAATATTGTAAACATGCTGTGTAAAATATTCATATATTTAGCATAAATAATGAAACATCAATTTAAGATATAAAACAAAATCAAAATGCTAACAGATATTATAGAAAGATGTAAAATATCGTGTCAAATATTAAAATTTTGGGGAAGAACAAAGTGAAAGCTTAGAGTTTCCTTAGTAGTATACTTCCTTGTTATTCTTTCTTTCTGTTCTTATTGTTATAATCATTTTAAGTTGCTATTATTATTATTTTTTGGTTCAAGGGATCGAACTCATGACCTCGCACTTGCCAGGCAAGCACTTATGCTACTAAGCTAAATCTCCAGCCCTCCATTGCTATTATTTAAAACTAATTTATAATCAAACAATGTTTTTGTTTCACGATAGCCTTGAAACAAAAATCCTAAGCCATGACTAAAAACACAGCACTACAATAAGCCATTTTGCCACTAAGATAGACTTAAAAGAGTGAAAAAATACAAGTGCAATAAATCTGGGAAACAAGTTATAAAATGGCTTAGTAAGAACTTACTTATTTATAAATCCCATAAATGAATTAGTCTTTAATTGAAAGACATAGTGGTTGAATATATTTACTAGTAAAACAGCAAGACCCAACTCTATGTTGCTTACAAGAAACTCAACTGACTTCTAACATTACACATAGATTGAAGGTGAAGGGATGGAATAAGATATTCCACACACATGTAATCCAAATAGAGGCAGGCATATATACACTTTTGTCAAATAAAATAAACTTTGTATCAAAAGCAAAGAAAGACACAATAAAGGTCATAATATGTAACGGTGAGTGGGTAAGTTAGCTAGAGGAAATAATTCTAAATATATATGCACCTAATATAGGAGCACCCAAATTTGTAAAGCAAATAGTAATAGACATAAGGGAAAAAAACATAGAAACTTCATGTCTTAGTTACTTTTTTCTCGTTGCTGAGACAAAATACCTAATGCACAAAATTAAAGAATTACAGTTCTTGGAAGATTCAGTCCATACTCAGTTGGTTCCAAGGCAGTATGGTGTGGCAGGGCTGCCATTCATGGCCGCTATAAACAGCAAGGTGCGAATTGGCAAGATGTGATGCGAACTTACATCACATCCTGGCTCCACCCCTAGGCAGGTAAAACACTCCCACCACCAATCCAAACGCTAGACAACAAACCAATCACAAATGCTAGATTTGGTAGAGTTTATAATTGCATGAGGCTTGGGGGCACCTGACATAAACCATGACACTACAATACCATAATAATAGGGGACCTGAGCTCCACTTTTAACAAAGAAAATATTCTCCAACCAGAAAGCCAATAAAAATAGCATAGTTAAATTGTACCCTGGAGTATATTTCTCAGGATCTTTTGGCATCAGGTGTGGCCATGGACAGTGAATGCATGCTACATTGTCAGTGCTGGCTCATAAAATCCTCACAGAGATGATTCTCTGTGTCCTTTCTTTTTCTTGTTGGATGTAGAAGATCATGATAAACTTGGAATAGACAAGATAAAAATGATGGAGACACCATGAAAATAGAATTAGTTCCTAGAGAAGAAGCTACAAACTAATAAGGAGCATCCATTTCAAACTTGGTATGTAGGACAAGTCAACAATTTGCCAACACATTGAAACTTGGAAGGTTTTACTGTTATTGCAACTCCATTATTTTAATATACAGAAAAACCTTCATGGAATTAAATAGAAGAAGATAAATCTTTGAGATCAGACAGAAAACTCAGCATTGGATGAATCCTAGAATAGCAGGTAATAGCCAGGCACAGAACAGCTGAGATCTAGAATACTGGAAGGCAAAGAAGCAACAAAGACAAACTTCTTCACTTTGCTATTTTTGCCTGGGGACAGCCATTGTTACAATAATAAACCTGAAGCCACAAGATGAATTACCTCACCACAGTACTAATTATATCTCTGGTCCATGTTCATGTTCAAAGAGCACAGATTTATAACTTTAATTATATACAACTTGTAGAAATTTAAACATCAGTTTTAACTTTTCAATAATTATTAGAAAAGCAATCCATTTTTCTTTAAGCAGAGAAACAATTTACAATTTTCTCTAACTTGCACTACTCATTGATGCAAATACCCAAGGGAAGCTCCAGATTGAGAGAGGCAGGGTGCACTTGAATTAGCCCACTGATAATTCCATTTAGGCTGCCTCCCTGAAATATAGCCACCCTAAAGAACAGTAAGTCATTCAACTGACAATATTGATGTGTTCAGCCTTGAAGCCAAAAACAGTACCTATATTGAATGTGCTGGGCATTGCATTTAGATGGCAACTTGGCAACCACCAGCTCTTGCTTTGGCACATTTGAGAAGTGTTTTGGGCTGGGCATGGTGATACACACCTGTACTCACAAGCAGTTGGGAGGCTGAGACAGGCAGGCAAGATCGAGGGCAGCCTGAGCTATAAAGTGAGCTCAAGACAGCCGAACTGCATAAAAACCCTCTCATAAAGTAAAAAAAAAGAAAAAAAGAAAAGAGAGAGGAGAGATGGAGAGTAGTGAGGGGAGAGAGAGAGAAAGAGAGACACAGAGACATAGAGAGACATAGACAGAGAGAGACAGAGAGAGAGACAATTTATTGAATCAGAAACTGTCACCTAGACCATAGATTAAGAGCTTAATCTAAAGAGGTTTTACCATTTGATTCAGGAGACATGGAATGTCACCTCCTCCAAGCACAGTGAAGTTTAAAAGAGTAAGGACAAGATTCCAATCAGAAAACTTAAGGAGTGATAATCATCGAAGTCTTAGAGATACAAATTTCTAGAATTAAACAGCTGTTTCTTGGTTTGCTGTTAAATTATCTCTCATGTGTATATTGCTCTAGCCAAGTACCACATTCAAGTGAAAAGGAAACTGAATCAGGGTCAGATAAACCAGGCCCAACTTGGGCTGAACACAAATCTGATATTACTCTACTGCTCAAAACTTTTTAGTAGCATCTCAGTACTTTAAGGATAAAAGTAAAAAATTCTTCTCATAGCCTACAGAGCCATTCATACTGGCCTCTTTTGAATTCCTGGTTAGCACGAAGCTACTCATCTCTGAGCCCTTGAGCACCCACTCCATCTAGAATGCCCTGTAAACTTATACCTCTTTAACTAAATAACCTTCACTCATTCTTAAAAATGTTCAAAATGTTCTTTTTTCCAAAGAAGAACCTTCCCTGTACCCTCAAAACAGGCTTAGGCCAGACATAATCTGCTCCCACAATGTTTGCTCTATTTCTTCGATTTCTAAACTGCTACAATGTGACATTAAAGGTAATGTTAAAAGTAAAAGGAAGCCAGGTGTGGTGGCACATGCCCATTATCCCAGAACTCAGGAGGCTGAGACAGGAGGATTGTCATGAGCTCAAGGTTAGCCTGGGCTACATAGTGAGTTCAAACTAGACTGAACTACATGGCAAGACCTTGTCTCAAAAAAAAGTAAAAGTAAAATCTGAAGTGATCTGCTATCAAAAGAGTACACAATGCTATTACGCATCAGATAGCTAAAAGAATATGACTTGGCAGGGAGACAGGAAGACCTATAACCGAAAATGAGTCCAAAGCAAGAATATTTCAGGTTCTTAGTTGCACAAGCAATAGTTCCTATTACATTCACATTACCACTTTCTTCTAGAAACAGCTGGTTACTGTGATGCATACCTATTCACAATGATACACACTGTAAGAACTGAACAAAGACAGCCAATTACTCTGCTTCTTGCTTACAATCTGATGAAAACCTCCCTCCTTGAGCCTGGGAGGTCTGAAATTTTGAAGGATAGTTGATTTTTGGTCAGTGCCTATCCAGCGTTTAATAAATCTGCCTGCAAATCCTGGGAGTTGTTTTGGTATTTTGGCTCCCCACTGCAGATGAAGAAGAAAGACAGAATTCAAGGATTTCTGTAAGGGTAACATAGAAAGAGCAGCACTGGGAAGAACCAGGGAAAAGTTGAGGGATGAACGCCTTGAATATGTATTAAGGAGGTATCTTGCTTTTAAATTCAATAGCAAAAAGATAATATGACAAAAATGAATCAGTATTTATCAGTTATAAGCACTAATGCAAATGGCCTCAATTCACCCATTAAAAGAAACAGACTGGCAGAATGGATCAAGAAACAACATCCAACCAGATGCTGCACAAGAAACCCATTTAACCCAAAAGGAAATTCATAGACTGAAAGTCAAAGGATGGGAAACAATACTTCATGCAACAGGAAGCCCCCCAAAAAGCAGGGGTAGCTGTGCTGTGTGCAGACAGTGTGAACTTCAAACCAAGAAAGATGAGAAGAGACTAAAAAGGTAACTACATACTAGTTAGGGGAAAACTTCAAAGGAAGATATAATAATCCTAAATATATATGCACCAAATATGGGAGCATGCAGCTATGCAAAATAAATATTAACAGAAATGAAAAATCAAATAAGCAATAACACAATTATAATGCACACAACAGAATATACATTCTCCTCAGTGTCACATGGGACATTCTCTAAAATAGACCATATACTAGTCCATATAACATGCTTAATAAATGCAAAAGAACTGAAATTATCCCATGAAAATTATCTGATCATAGTGCCATGCAACTAGAAACTAATGACAAATGAAAAATCAAAAACTCCATAAACACAGGCAAATTAAAGAATACACTCCTAAACAATCAATTGGTCATAGAAGAAATTAAACAATACCTAGAAGCAAAAAAAACCCACAAATACAAATTCCCAGAACCTGTGGGATACAATGAAAGCAGTCCTCACAGGGAAATTTATTGCGGTGAACACCTACATCAGGAAAACAGAACAAACACAAATAAACAACCTGGTGCTACACCTCAAACATCTAGAAAAAGAAGAGCAAGTCAAGCCCAAATCCAAAAGAAGGGAGGAAATTATAAAGATCAGAGCAGAAATTAATGCAATAGAGACTAAGAAAACAATACAAAGAATCAATGAATGAAAGAGTTGGTTCTTTGAAAGAATAAATAAAATTGACAAGGCTCTAGCCAATTTTATTTTAAAAAGGAAAGAAAAAACTCAAATTCATGCAATAAGGAATGAAAAGGGTGAAATCACTACAGACCCTGTGGAAATACAGGATATCATCAACACCTACTTCAAAAACCTCTACTCTAATAGGCTTGATAACAGAAGAAACGGACAGATTCCTAAAAACATATGAATTACCAAAGCTTGGTCAAAATGTAAAACTGCTGAATAACCCAATCTCAATTAACAAAATTGAAAATGTAATTAAATCCTTACCAACAAAGAAAAGCCCAGGTACAGAAAGATTCACTGTGGAATTCTACAAGAAAGTCAGAGAAGATTTAAAGCTGACACTCCTCAAACTCTTCAGTGCAATTGAAAGGGAAACAATTCTCCCTAACTCATTCCTGGAAGCAAACATTACTCTAGTACCAAAACCTGCCAAAGACCCAATCTAAAAAGAGAACTACAGGCCAATGTCCCTCATGAACATAGATGCAAAAATTCTCAAAAAAAAATTTGGCAAACAGAATGCAGCAAATCATCAAGAAGATTATACACCATGACCAAGTGAGATTCATCCCAGGAATGGAGGTATGGTTCAACATATGCAAATCAATAAATGTAATCCACCATATCAATAGAGCCAAAAATAAGAACCACATGACCATTTCTATAGATGCAGAACCATCTGCA
The DNA here is from genome assembly GCA_004027295.1 of Dolichotis patagonum. Taxonomy (NCBI): domain Eukaryota; kingdom Metazoa; phylum Chordata; class Mammalia; order Rodentia; family Caviidae; genus Dolichotis; species Dolichotis patagonum. The sequence continues at coordinate 46,869 of PVJX010007093.1, read as the reverse complement.
TCTATAGAGTAAGGTCCAACACTTACTCGTGATAAAAACTTAACAGAAAATTGGAATAGATGGTCTTTACCTTGATATGATAAAGGCCATCTATGACAAACCAACAGCCAGCATCATATTAAATGGTCAAAATCTAAAAGCTTTCACTATAAAATTAGAAGCAAGACAAGGACATCCATTATCACCACTCCTATTTAATATAGTGCTGGAAATACTAGCCAGAGCAATTAGACAAGAGAGAGAAATAAAAGGAGTAAGTATAGGAAAAGAGGAAGTTAAATTATTATTTGCAGATGATATGATACTCCACATAGAAGATCCCCAAAACTCCATTGAAAGACTCCTAGGTATAATAAATAAATTCAGTAATGTACCTGGATACAAAGTTAACACTAAAAAATCAATAGCATTCCTATACACTAACAACAAAACCACTGAGAGAGAAATAAGAGAAGCCACATCCATCAAAATAGCATCTAACAAAATGAAATAGTTAGGATTAATATAACAAAAGAAGTAAAAGATCTATTCAGGGAAAATTATAATACCATGAGAAAAGAAATCGAAGAAGGCCTGAAAAAATGGAAAGACATCACTTATTCATAAATAGCAAGAACAAACATTGTGAAAATAGCCATTCTCCGAAAATTGTTATTCAGATTTAATGCAATCCCAATCAAAATGACACTAGCATCCTTCACAGATCTAGAGAAATCACTCCTAAAATTCATCTGGAACCAGAAGAGACTTAGAATAGCAAAGGCAATTCTGGGCAACAAATACAGGCAGGAAGCATCACAATCCCTGACTTGAAGTTATGCTACAAAGCTACTGTGATAAAATCAGCATGTAACTGGAATACAAACAGACTTAATGGTCAGTGGAATAGATGAGAAGGTACAATCACAACTACCAAAACACTCAGCCACATAATCTTTTGACAAAGAGGCCAAACACATTCACTGAAACAAAGATAGCTTCTTTAACAAGTGGTGCTGGAAAAACTGGCTTTTCATATGCCAAAAACTAAAACTAAACACATGCCTATCACCATGCACTAAACTAAAGTCAAAATAGATCAAAGATCTAAATATTAAAACAAAAACACTAAATCTACTGGAAGACAAGGTAGGTAGAAATCTTGAAGACATAGAGGTCAGCAGAGAATTCACGAACAGAAATCAAACTACACGGGAAATAATTCCCAGAATCAACAACTGGGATCTAACCTTAGAAACTTTTTGCATGTCAAAAGAAATCTCCAACAGAGTGAAAAGAAAATCTGAAAATTGAAAGAAAATCTTAGTCAACTCTCCCTCAGACAAAAGACTTATCTCTAGAACATACAAAGAATTTAAAAATTTAGGCCCCCAAAATTCAAAGATCCAATCCAAAAATGGGCTACTGAGATGAATACACACTTCTCAGATGAAGAAACATAGATGGCAAATAAATATATGAAAAAATGTTCAGCATCATTGGTCATTAAAGAAATGCAAATTAAAACCACACTGAGATTCCATCTCACTCCAGAAAGAATAGCCAGAATCAAGAAAACCACCAATAACAAATTCTAGAGAGGCTGTGGGAAAAAAAAGAACAATTCTGCACTGTTGGCGGGAATATAGACTGGTGCAAACACTGCGGAAATCAGTGTGGAGTTTCCTCAAAATGTGGGATTTGAGGTCCTGTTTGCCCCAGCTATTTCACTTCTGGGCATATTCCCAGAAGAACTGAAAACATCATATCACAGTGATATATGTGTACCCATGTTTATAGCAGCACAATTTGTAATAGCTAAAGCTCAGAGACAACCCAAATGCCCATCAAATGAGGAATGGATAAGAAAGACACGATATTTTTATATGATAGAATACTACTCAGCTATAAAGAAAGGCCACATTGAGGCTTTTATAAGTAAATGGATACAACTTGAGACAATATTCGTAAGTGAAATAAATTAAACCTAGCTGTGTAAATACCGTCTTTTCTCCCTAGTGTAAGAAACTGAAAGAGTAAATAGGATACAAAATCTTCAATAAATATTGTGAAAGGGTAAGAAACTGCTCAAAGAGGAAAAAATAACTCAGGGAAAAAAAGAAAAGAAGGAAGAGAAATGAAAGAAGGTATAAATTCATATATATATATATATATATATATATATATATATATATATACCTAAGATTACTAAAATGATTGTACTACTCATTCTATTAGTTCTTGGAACAAAACAGATAACATCCTTGGAATTAGATCAATTTTACATGACTATATCTGGTAATTCAAATGAGACTTATGAAGATAACTATGCAAAACAACAAAAATTGTTATGTTCCTATCACCTTGCTTTGAAAGCCTACATTGTTATTGTTTTGGGCTCTTAGATATAGTTATTTACTTGTTGTTCTTTTTCCTCTAATACAGAAAGCATAGATTTACATGTGTAGGCTTATATATGCCTAGAACCTCACCTAAAGAGTTTACAAGAATTGATTTTAGTTTGTGTGATAGTATGAACAACTGCACTGAAGAAAAGGAGACATCGTGGTAGCCACTGATGATGTCCTATCATTCTGATTCAAAAGACATTAATGCTTTTATTCTTGATTTTAATTGGTTTTATTAGGCTTTAATTATTTGATTCCAATGTGTATGAAGATATGGACAGCTATTTTGAAGAAAACAAGAGACATTATGGTAGCCATTATTGATTTCCTAGTGTTTGGTCTTGAAAGCCCTTAAGGCTCTCATTCTTGTGTTTTGATTGCTTTAATATTATTTTGTTATGTATTAACCTACTGTGTATGAAGGTATGGTCAACTATTTTGAAGAAAAGAAGATTCATTATGTAGCCACTGTTGATTTCTTGCTGTCTTTTTCTGAAATCCTGTGTTATTTGCATTGTTTTACTCTGCTCTAATTTGTTCCATTTTGTTTTGCTTTCCTTCGTTTTGTTTTATTCTCTTTAAAATAAGGTTTAAAATAAATAGATAAATAAATTCAACACAAAAATATATTAGAAAGATTGTGGGTAAAGAAGGAGAGATGAAGTAAGCTGAAAAGTAACCCCATAATTTCACTGATATCTCCTTTGCCCCTCAACTCAGTGACAGAACTGGACTGTGCATGGTGACATTTTGATGCTCCCTTTTTGAATCAATTATTTTGACAAAGCCTAAAAACAGACCATTGCGATCATCTTGATTTGGGTTCCTGTTTGTAGTTATTAAGTAATGTACACAATAGAATCACAGATGAGGTGAAGATGAGGTTGGAGTCAAGAACTGGGGGTGGGGGTGTGATGAGCAGGCCAATCTTATAGTGCTCTATATTTAACTAAAACTCTCATCTTACCATATATGTTCAACTCAAAAAGAGCTGCTGATCATTTTTAACTGAGTGATTGGGTATTTATGTGCTATCTGAATTGCCTGATTCTCAAATATTCATAGCGTTCCTTCAGAGTTACAATTTATTTTTAATGATATTTAACTCCTTGATAATAAAATTTACAGATATCCATTAGAAGAGTGACAAGATGGGTAACTGATTTTTCTATGTGTCATCATTATATAAATTACAGATAATCTGATTTCTAATAGTGACACAGAAGAACAGAGAACCTGAAACTTCTTTTCTTTTCAGTTCTAGTCTAACCATCTGCATGTGTGTGTCTGTCTGTGTGTATGTTTGTGTATGTACTAACAGTTTTACATTTAATATCAGTACCTTTCTTTATATTGATTTTAAAAACAGGACTAGTGGCTATCCTATTCCAAAAGCTTTTTAAAATATCTTTCCTCTACTGATATTTAAGTTAATATATGTGCATAAAATTTTAAGACCTATAGAATAAAGCAGTAATGACTGATATTGACTAACCCTTTCCAAGATACTATACTAGTTAATATACATCCATGGTACTATCAATATTATTACCATTTATTAGAAGGGGAAACTAAAGCTCAGAAAGAACTTATATATCCTTCCTGAGATTATGTGGTTTTTAAGTAGTAGAGAGAGGACCTGTATCTAGAACAGGAACTACTGTCAAACTTGTCTTAACTATTACTCCATAATAAACTGTACAATGAAAGTCCTTCTACAGGGAATATAGACTATGCTAGCTCAAGGGTCAAGGATGTCCTTTGTGAACATTATTGATAACTAAAATAAATGATATTTTTATAGCTTCACAGGGCTCTTTAGCTTTCATCTATTTCAAAATGACTGTATAAAAATATCATGTTTCTGAATTCGGCCAAAAACCCTCAGAAAGAAACTTCCTAGGACTAGTTAAAAGGTCTAATGAATCCCTAGTGCTCTGGCTCTCTGCTTGTCTTGGGTTTAGCTCAGTGACTCTTCTCTCAGTCTCCCAGGCAAGCCTGTCACTATCACGAATCTCTGGAACTAACTAAACCAGAAAATCCCAAATGAGGACAAGACTGAAAGAGGTGAGCTCTAGCTACAAGTCATGACATTTTAATTGTTCAGTGTGAATATAACTAAATAGAGCAGATATATCGCTTAAAATTACTTGTGAAATTTTTCCCTTCTCTTCTCCTCTCCTCTCCCCTCCCTCTCCCCTCCCCCTCTCCTGCTTTCCCCATCTGATCCATTAACCTGGAAGGAAAGAAATCATGCCAGCCTTTCCAAATGTGAGAGGATTTCCTTTTACTTCCCACCACTGAACAAAGAAATACTCTACCTTCTAAGAGCAGTTGCACTGAGGGCAGCATCCAACTGGGTCACTCAAAGTACTGCTTTGTGTGATAACACACCAAAGTCTCGTTTTTGTTCCTAGACATTCACAGAGCTCTTACCACAGAGCTCTCTGACATTACCAGACTGCCACAAAAGAGCTGTGCAATACCCCACTCCCCAGGACTTTCAAAGGCAGTAGGCTTTGAAAACTTCCTTCATCTAAACCTGCCTTCACTGGAGTTCAAAGAAATCTACTGGAAAGAATCTGAGAAGATACTTCCTTAACAAAGTAAGAGTCATCATCTCAACTAGATTTTTTTTCTTAAAAATGATCAGTGAGATTTTCTTATATGGCAGACTAGAGGAAGAGTCATGTTAGAGATAATCAGAATAGATTCATTGAAAATACAGGTATTCTGAAGCAGAGGAGGTACTTAAACCCTGAAATGAAAAATTAATCTAAAATACATGTAAATCAAACCAAATATCTGGATCATTCAAAAAGGTAAGTGGCACGTGGATGGGCAGTCCCCACTGGCCCCACCCTGCTCCCTAAGAAAGCAGCTATATTGAGAGTATTCCAAATACCTGAAGGAACAAATGAATGACACAGAAGATAGACTCCTGGGCAGACTCAGCTTACGCAGTCTCCTTTTCACCATCACGACCCCCTTCACTGGGCAACACTGCATCCCTGCAGCATTCACTTTAGTGCTCACCATGGGCAAGGAAAGCTTCCCTGCCTGAGACAAAGAGAGGAAAAACACAGGAAAACATCATCTGCTGAAACTGCCCACAGGGTCCCACCATGGATCATATCCCTGTTGGCTGTGGTTGGGAGCTGACCAGTTGGTCTGAGTTAGCTAGAAATTCTGGGCAGTGATCATCATTATGCTTGGGGGAACCAGTTCCTAAACCAAACCTAGGGACTGCTTTCAGATTCTGTTTGCAGGCTGAAAAGGAAAATCCTTAGGCAAGGTGATCAAATCACAGGACAGAAACAAAAGACTGCAGTTAAAGATGCTTAAAGCACGCCTTGCATTAAAGAGGTGGAGTCAAAAAAAGCAGGCACCCCTCATCACAGACAGAGGGGAAACTGGTATGGCTGTATGGAAACAGATCACAAGGCAAGAAGGGAACTGTATAGACACTCAAACTTTATGACATAGCACACATGTGGGACTAACATGTGTGTTCTCTAGCTGGAGTGCTTGATCTGGGTTATTATGGATTTTTGTTTTGTTTTGTTTTTATTTTATGACTCTTCCTTTCCTTCTTTTTTTGCTTTGAGGTAGTTGTTCTTTATTTTCTCCTTTCTTTTCTTGTTACTTTTCTTCCATTCTAGCTTCTCTATCAATGCTATTTTCTTGCTTATATCCATTTTTAATTTATTTTCAATTTTCTTTTCTATATTTTCATCTCTTTCAGTATTTCTATATTCTCTTTTATTAACTTTCTAATCTCTATATTATACATATATTTTTACTTTTTCTTATTCTACCTATCCCTTTTTCTTCTCCTCTTTTTTTTATTTTATAGGTACACAAACATGTTAATATGTTCAGACAACTTCATGGCTTTCCTCAAGTCCAAGTTACACTTAACTCCTCCTACATCTAATCTCACCCCTACAAATAATTTCTTAAAATCTTCAATACTAAGCTGTTACTACAACTATAAAAGCTCTCCAACAGAATCTGACTCCCTAATTTTTTACCTATTACTATTTCTCCTATTTCTCCTCCTGCAGACATATACACCTCTTTCACCCATCTATCCATCTTTTCCCTTCCTTTGTCCTTGCACATCATATACTATCTACTAATAACAATATTGTATCAGTTATAAAAGACACTGATAAAAGGAGATGTGTGGAAATGCAACATTTATCACACATGAGTTAGGTAAAATTGGATCTGTTGATGTGGTTGTAACCAATCTAGTAATTTTCTTCTCACAACACAATGACAGGATCCAAACTATTTAAGCCAAATAGATGAAGTGGTGAACACAATCTTGAGAAAATAAGGTCATGAACATATCACTTGAAGGTATAGTACAATTGAAAGTATCTTTATATCAACTTCAATCGCTCCTTACTCTACTTGATCTTAATTTCCAGCACAAAACACATGACATATGTATGTGTATATATACACATATATTTACATATATACATATATACACAGAAACATATATGTGTGTGTTTTAATGTATGAAAACAAGACAACAAAAGGCCCTAACTCTCCTAAAGACAACTCTCCTAAAGAAGACCCAAGGGGCACCAATAGAAAAGAAAAGAAAAAAGAATACCAGGACTTCATGGTTTGGTTAAAAAACAGACAAAGTTCGCAGAGTTCAAAGAAGACCTGACCAAAATGTTCATATTGCTATTGTACAAACTGCCCAATGTGCTATCGCAGAATGAAATAAAAATTGGAAAACATGACCAAAATTGTTCAGAATATGAGTGACAAATTTATCAAAGATACAGCCTCTATGAAACAGTGTCAGAAATACTGGGAAAATGCACAAAATAAATAAATCACAGAAATGACTAATGTGCAGACAGTGACTAATGTGAAGAAACTGTGGACAAAATGATTAATTGTGATAACTGCTCAAAGAAGTCTTAAGAACTATAAGAAAACAAAAAAGTCATCTGAGATTTATTAGATGATGATAGAAAGACCAAGCTAAGGTAAATGAATTTAAGAGAAATGAGAATAAGACACAGGAAATAAAAAAGATAGAATTTGGAATAGAAAAACTTCCAAGTGTGGAGAAAATATTTCAACACACAGGTAATATAGGATACCAACTAACTATAGTGAAAATAGAAGCTCTCCAAGACATGTCTTGGTCAAAATCTCAGATGTAGTGCAGGGGATATAGCTAAGTGCCACAAGTACCTGCCTGGCAAGTGCAAGGTCCTAAGTTTGATCTCCTATACAAAAGAAAGAGAGAGAGAGAGAGAGAGAGAGAGAGAGAGAGAGAGAGAGAGAGAGAGAGAGATCAGATATCCTACTAAAAGACAAAATATTAACAAAATGTTAGAGAAAGACAAAAAATTACATATAATGGTAAACCAACAAGGATTATAGCAGACTATTCAAAACATTCAAAGGCCAGAAAAGACTGGAGAAAAGTATTTGAAGTCATAAAAGTAAGCCACTTCAATCCTCATTAATTTACCCTATAAAACCTTCTTTAAAAGTTGATGGGACAATAATGACAGTCCATGAAAAAGAATAATTTATATGAACAAAAAACCAGCTCTCAAAAAATACCCAAGAATATCCTAGATAGCAGCATTGAAGGCAGCAAAATAAAGTGGTGAACACAATCTTGAGAAAATAAGGTCATGAACATATCACTTGAAGGTATAGTACAATTGAATGGATATATCAAGCACTGGAAGATACATGAAAAATTATTGAGGCATCAACAGAAAAGAACATGAGAGGAGCAAATCAGTAACTTTCAGTCACACTTTTCAATGTCAATGGCCTTGCTACCCCAAGTGACATATATTGGAAGACTGGAACAAAATACACACTCCAACACTCTGTTGAAATCAAGAAGCACATCTGGACCAAAAAAACTTATTCATAAACTAAAATTCAAAGAATGGAAAACACTATTTCATGCACCAGGACACCAGAGTCAAGCAGGAGTAGCAATTTTACTCTCAGAAAAAGTAAATTTCATTCAAACACCGACAGGAAGAGGAAAAGAAGTTCATGACACTATTTAATGGAACAATCCAACAAGAAAAGATAATATTTGTAAATAAATGCACCAAGTAACAGTGCACCAAAAATCATAAAACAAACACTACTGGACATATCAAAAACACCCCCACAATCATAATTGGTGAACTCAATATCCATTCTGGCAAACAAACAAGTCAACTACACAAAAACCAACACAAAAATATTAAGTCCTAACCACATCTTTGAAAAGATGGACTAATAGATATTTACAGACTGTTCTACCCAACAACAACAGATTATATATTCTTCTCAGCAGCACAGGAAACTTTCTGAATATACTACATAACAAACCCTGGTTAAATAAAAGCAATGAAAATCACCCCATGTTTATCATCAGTCTATTATCTATTGAAAATAGAAATCAATCACAAAAGGAATCACAGAAAATTTATAAACAACTGGAAAATTATTAATATACCACTAAAAATGCTAGAAGTCACAGAAGAAATCAAAGAAGAAAGTAAACAATTTCTGAAATCAACTCAAAATTCCAGTACCAACATGCCAGAACACATGGGACACAATGAAAGCAGTCCTAAGATCAGAGTTTATTGCAGTGAATGCTCACATTTTTAAAAAGTGAGCTAAAAAATTACCTAATGAAATTCAAGATAATTGAAAAACAGCAACACCTTATTCCAACACTAGTGTAGGGAGTAAAATTATAAAGATTGGAGCAGAAAGTAACGAAATTAAAAGAAATAGATAAATAGCAAATCAAAGAGCTGCCTCTGTGAAAGAATAAACAAAATAAATAAACCGTGAAATGAACATACAGAGAGACAGAGAGAGACAGAGAGACAGAGAGACAGAGAGACAGAAAGAGAGAGACAGAGTGAGAAGAGGGAGAGAGAGAGAGAGAGAGAGAGAGAGAGAGAGAGAGAGAGAGAGCTTGACATCAACTGAATTAGAAACGAAAAATTTGGAAAAGAAATCAGGACTGGCAACAGTCCCATATATGAGCAAGCAGGCCAGTGCCAGATGCACGGTGACTCACTCTCAATAACAGTAAACAGATCTGCACTAGACATGCAATATCCATCTGAGACAGGTAAGCAGGCCTGTGTAAAATGCTGACATGCCCACCCAGCACAAGGTTGAGAGCATCCACCAACTCCCACCTGGCTTTACATTTGTTTCTATACAGTTTGAGTCAGCAAAGGCAACAAATAATCAATTGACATAGTCCTGGATGAGGAGACTGCCTAGGCAGAGGAGGAAGCAACAAAACCCCATGAATGTGACCATTAAGGTGAATAGTCCAACTTAATCCCCACTCTAAGGCCTACACAAGACCAAAATTCTGATTGTGTTTCTCATCTGACAATGGAAGACAGAGAGAAGTGAACACAGTGTAGGCTGAAAGGAAAGCAAGGCCTCTGGTGCAGGGAAGGCATCTCAAACTCCCATATACCATAAACCTACGCAGAGAAAATAGTGATTGCCTGGATGAAAACACTGCAGACATTAGGAAAAAACTACTCATTCAAAAACAGAAGAATTTTTTTTCCTTGATGCAATTTTTTTAATTTTTTCTATTTCTTTCTATTTTTATATTTCATTTATCAGGTTTTATTTTAAGAGAAAAAAAGCTTTTAGTATTCCATTTTTATGCTGTAGGTCTGGGATCTTAATTATTATATGCCTGGGTGTAGATTTATTTTAGTTGTCACTGTTTGGCATACTATATGCCTCACGTATCTGTATATCACATTCTTTCCCCATGTTTATGAAATTTTCTGCTATAACTTCTGTGAACAGTTTACCAGTGTCATTAGTGTTGACTCTTGCATCTTCATTGATGCCTATTAGTCTTATATGCTTTCTGTTGGTATCATCTTCAAGCTGTCAAATTGTCATTTCATGTTGCCTCATTATTTTTAATAGTTCTATCCTTTCATGATTGCTAGTTGCTATCATGTCCTCAAGGTCCGAAATTCTATCCTCGGCTTCATTTAAATGGTTTTGTCAGCTTTCAATAGAATTTTTTATTTCTTGGATATCTCTTTGTATTTGTATCATGCCTTCTACTTGTTTTCTATATTGTCCATTCAAGGTTTCAATCAGTTACCTATGCTCCTGTACCTTTTTATCTATTTCTTCTCTAGCTATGCTGAGCAACTCAATTACCAAAGTTGTCATTTCTATCTTTATGTGAGAAATTATTTCTAATTTGATTTCCTCTGTAGCCTCCTGGGATTGTTTCTTTATTTCACTTGCTATCTTTTCAGAAATTTCAGGTATATGACTTTTAAAGTCCTCTATTTCACTGTCTCCTGTACTTGCTCCTGATGGTCTAGATGTTCGAGATTGCATTTTGTTTTTTCACGTTGTCATTTTCACCTTTCAGGCTAATATTTGGTCTTTCAATGCCACTAGTCTCAACTGTTGGTAATGCATATCTTAGGGTCCTACTGTGTGGTTGATATTTGTCCAATTGCTGGGTACCACAATAAAGAGGAAGACCAGTTACCTGAATTCCTCCTGAAGGGCTTGTTGGGAGAGTCTGATATTCTTCCTAGACTGACTAGCCTAGGAGTATTGATATAAGTCAATACTTAGTATGTGTTTTTACTATATCTTCAGGTTGTTCCAGACCACTTGATCTACCTGTCTATAGTGTTTCTCTCAGCTGGACCCTACTGTGTCACTGGGTGTCTCATAAGCCTTTTTAACTTTCTACAGGTTGGAGGAGGCCTTATTGGCACATTCAATCAACCCATCTGATGTTCTCTGTATGGAGGAAGGACTCACCCAGACTCTTTCCAAGCTCACCAAGGTCCTACACCTGGAGGGGACTTGGCTACTGCTCCTGTTTACCCACTGAAGTCCTCTATTTTAGGGGCAAACTCACCACACTGATGGAAGCTTGCTGAGTCCTCTGGATGATGGCTTACTGAGTCTCCCATCAACCCAGCAAGGTTGATCCACTGCAGTCGAAGTTTCTGGGAGGAGGAGGGGCAGCTGAAGATCAACAGTAGTGCTAGGTCCAGGAGGTCAGTAGAGGGGCAGGCACAGAGTGGCCGCCCTCCAAGATGGAAGTGTGCTGGGATCCAAGGTGGAAGGAGAAGCACTGGAGCAGCTGCCCTCTGAGGTGGAGGTCTGCTGGGGTCCAAGGTGGGAGGGCAAGTGTGGGAGTGCCCTCTGAGGTGAAGGTCCACCCAGGTCTGAGGTGGGAGAGCCTTCATGAGGTTTTTCCAGAGTTTCAGATTATTTTTCCCTTTTTCCACTTTTAGGTGTTTATTTTTTTTCAGTTTTTTCTTCTGTTATTTTATTTCCTATATTTTATTCTCTTTACATTTTTCTTCTTTCTTTTGTTTTTCCTGTGAATGTTTTCTAAAATTATTAAGTTCCTTTCACTCTTCAATCTGAATCCCATTTCGCTTCTCTTCTCTTTCGCATATGCCATGGATTAATCTCTAGAATTTGGATTTTTCACCCTCTAGTTCCCCACCTCCTGAACATTTACTAGTGTAACTAGTAAAATTTATGAGTCTGTGGACAGTTACTTAACTCTAACTACTGGTGTCAAATACTGTTCTATTGTTAGTAAAGGTACATTAAAGACTATAGAGCCAACAGATCCTAGATGACACAAAGAAGACTGTCTGAGATTCATTGGAATTAATATAAATTAGAACACAAAAAATATGGCATAAAAATTGTTAACTGGAATAACAGTAAGGGAAAACAATTTAATATTCAGATAAGTATATGTAAAACCACAAATAGACACAATCAGAGAGAACCTCTGCTCAATACATCCTAGACAAGAATGCAACAAATCAACAAAAAATTATGGCCAAGAAGGTTTCATTCCAGCATTGCAACATATGCAAATCAATAAATATAATACTCCACATAGGGTAAGTGGGGACAAACTTTAGAGGATCATGTCAATAGATGAAGAAAGAGGTTTCCACAAAATTGAAAATAATTTAATACTACTTACCTATAAAAGAGGATAAATTTGACACATTTGTAGGAAAATGTATGCAGCTTGAAAGAATAATATTAAATGAAATAAATTAGACACCCAAGCTTAAATGCCATGTGCTTTCTATCATTTGAGTACCACAAAGTACAAATAAAGTAAATAGAATAAAAGAATTTTAAAAGAATACAAGGACATATATCTTATACAAATGTTAAAGGGACCAGGATATCGAGGGTGGAGCAGTGAGAAGGATGTAAAAAATTTAAGATGTGTCAGGTGCATGTACCAACTATCCTTGATTAATGTAATTATTACAATGTCACAAACATGAACTAAAATAATGATGATAATAATAATAATGGAGGAAGGTGTTCTAGACAAAGAGGGAGAGAAGAGAATATGGAGGGGATGTGGAATAAAAAGAATCAAGTTATGTTAAGTCTATCTACCTACTACCTAAGATGAATGTAAATATCATGTATAGCAAATACATACTAATAAAAGAAAGATCATTGAGATGTTGGTGTTTCAGGAAGAGGAGTGAAAGGCACCTGTTTGAGTCAATTAGACTCTTATTCCCCCCACCAAAATGTCAAGCACGTGCTGCTGCCCTACCATATCCTGAGATTTATACTGGCAAAAACCACAAATTTGGACTTACTAAGGAAACACTTGAATCATAGTTGAATCATGAGATGTATTCCTAAGCTTCTTAAATCTGTTCTTTCCCTATAACGTCTTCCCTTTACATTTCATATTTTCAAAGACTACTATTACAAACATGCTTCAACTTCCTTAAAATTCCTAGTCAATTCACTTCTTCACTTTTCCCCAATATATCCATTAGCTTTTCTTTGTCTTCTTTTTTTTCAGTTTAGTCATGTGTACCTATTATTTTACTAAGTCTTGCCAACATCCTAAACTCCCTTGTCTCTGTCATTTGGTTTCAACCATCTAGCAAAATCTGGATGAATTCTACCATTCAATTTCACCATATCTGTATTAGAATCTTTAACAACTGCTAGACCAAGTAATACAAGATAGATATTGGGGCCATATGTGTTCATGACCATCAACTTTATACACTTTTCCCACTATCACCTATGCTCCTAATACATATCTTTAATCAAGTCCATGTTCCACTCTCAATGAACTATTTCAAATTATCTAGATTCTTCTCTAACCTCTCTCCGTTCAGTCGATTCTCACTCTCTCTGCACACATTCCATGGAAAATTTAAACTATTAGGCAAAAATGCATGCTTCTTAGTGATTACAGACATAAAAGCCACCTATACCTGTATGTATCTTTTTTAGTTAACAGCCAGCTCTCACTTAGCAGTTGTGAACATTTTGTTAAATCACATAGTTTTTTCTATTCTTATTTTCTATAAAATAAGGATAATAGAAGTATTTAATAGTCATGAAATTATATGTGCTTACATATATAAAGTTCTTAAAGGGGTGCCTGGCATAAGGTAAGCCACATTTAACTGTTTGTTAGTTAGACAATTATTGTCCTCCTTTCCTTTTGTTATAATACAAAAATTGTCATTCTTCTTAGCTAAGAAAAACTTCTTCTGTGTCTGGCATTCTATCTCTTTCACTTGTAGCAATGGCCTCTCTTCACTTTACAAATATCTATTAAGCATTCACTGTGAACCAAACATTTTCCTAGGCATTGAACATAGAGACAAGTATAAACTTGTGCTATTCAAAGGAGAAGTCCATTAGGGTTGAAACAGAATGTGAAAAGTGGTTATAGATATGACTAGAGAAGTAGTTGCACCACATATAGCAATTTACAGGATTAATGTCTGATGAACTGTCACTGGCTACAATTTCATTCATGATTATGGACAAACCCATAATGTAAACTCTGCATATGAGCATATAGCTGATATTCATTACCCATCCAAATCAATTTACTTCTTCAAAAGATTCTGTGGAATGTCAAAATCCACCCAAAGGCCCAGTTGGATAATAGGGCTCAATGATTAAGAAGTTAAATTAAAAAACCTATGTGTAGCCTCATCAAACCCATCTACCACCATCTATCCATGTTGCTTGTGACTTATACCTTGTCCTCTCAATTATGTGTTCATCTTCAGTTTTATACAATTTCTGCTTTAGAAATTTCCTTTGGCTCACATAATGTGGCTTCTATTTATGTGTAATTAGTAGAAAAACTGACTACTGTTGTTAAGTAAATAGGCAAAGTTTTTAACTTCTATGTGTCTATTTCTTCACTTATAAGGGTAAGATAACGATATCAGCTATCTCATAACCCTATTATAAGGCTTAACTGGTTCTGAGTTGAATAGCATTCCCAAGTCTATACCTAACTAATTTTGTCACCTCAGGTAAATTAATTTACTTTTTAAAGCCTGGATTATCTCATTTGTAAATAGGGATAAAATTAATATATGCTTTCCAAGTTGCTGTAAGGAAGAAATGAGATACAATGCATGGAAACTGCTTACACAATAGCAGGCTTTGTATTAAGTTTAAAGTCTCAAATTTTGCCTTCAAAAATCCTCATTACCCATTGGGCCTCCCTTGTAAAAACTATGCTATCTGCCATGATGTATTTCATTACTTGCTCCTTGGCCACTTTTCTAAATGTTAATAATCTTTTTCTCATTATAAGACCCTTAAGTCTAATGTTTTTATTCATAATCTGGAAGAGCTAACATTATATCCATCTCTGTCACCAAAAACAAGGACTTCAGATAGTAGTAAACACATTTCAGTTGTCACTTGTTTCGTCTTTATCCCTTTGTTTTCACAGGTGATCAGCATATTTTGGAATTCATTCTCAAATCAAACTAGTTAGTTTCTTGGCAAGAATACAGACTAGGCCTAAGAAAAGTTGACCCAACTGTGGGAAGATTGCCTTACAGAAATTCAATTATTTACAGATTATTTCTATAAATCTTTAGAGCCTACATATATATGTCCATAAATCCTTTAAGTCTTTCCTCACTTACACAGCTGGCTGAGTAGATATTCTGAAAACTCAGATATAGAATGTGTATAGGAGGAATCATTCCAACCTGAAAATCTGCTTTGGCTGAAGTCACTACTCTTTAGGTTATTAGATCTTAGAAAATAGTATGTTGCCCATGTTGCACATCATTTCAAGATGTATTATATTGATTTGAACACTGCCTCAGATTTTGTCAAGGCAATTCTGAAGATGCCAAGATCAGTAGGGAATGCTGACAGGAATAGAGAATCACTGCTATTTCGTAGTCTTCAGCTGACAATATCCACTAACCATGACAAAGCCTCCAAGTACTCTCATCACAAGAACTTGTCCTAAGAAGATCATAACCCACGTTTTGCTTCTCTCTTGTAAAGCCAAAAGCAAGTGATACACAACCTAACCCAGTTACCCTTCTTGCACCTTATAGGGAAAACTATTTCAGAAATGCAACTTTTTAGTCTGTTTATCTTATAGGGTGTCTATATTACCTTGAGGGATAAGAACATTCCTTCTTAGAGTTATCTCAGGATACTGGCATACCAAATTATCTAGGCCTAAATGGAAATAACAAAACAGCTAACAGTTCTGTGGCACAAAAGATTTTTAGACATTGTTTTAAATACTTCATTATAAGATAAATTAATGTCCTCTCATTACACAGAGGAGAAAATTGAAAAGCAAAGATCAATTTGCCTAAGGTTATAAGCTAAACGTTACAAATCAAAATTAAAAATTCAAAGTCTGGTTTAAGAGTGTGTATAATAAATCACTCATTTTACTGAAACTGCCTGAATATATCTCTGGGGAGGAGGAGAGAGAGAGACAGAGAGAGAGAGAGACTGACTATCTAGCATATAACATGTAGTATGGAAATCTTAGGTATAATTAATCTTCTCATGAAAATATATGCAGATGATAACCATTCCTTTAACAGGTAACTTTCAATCCTCATGTACAGAATTCCATCATAGTTGGGTAAAAATATGTTTTTATGCTGTGGAAAACCAATCTTCCAGTCCAGGCCATCCAGTTTTAATGTGTGAAAACAAACAATATTCAAAGAATAAAGAGTTTAAAGGTGGCAAAAAGGAAATTATAAAACAAGAGAAGACTACCCAGGAGCTACTAGATGACAACAGCAACAACAACAAAAAAACAATCTAAGGTTAACTGGACTTAGAGGAAAAACTAGAAGATATCACAGAGATTCAGTAACTTGCTTACAGAAACCATGGAAGAAAATTTCCTTAACTATAAGACAAAAGTTTAAAATACAAATAAGAGATGCTTATACAACACCAAACAATTATGATAAAAAGAAGCACACCAAGGCATACCCTTATTATTATTTTTAAATTACCACATATCCAGCAAAAAACCCCGAAGCAAACCAAACATAAACTACAAATAAAAAATGAAAAAACAAAATTTTTAAAGCAGTCAAAAACAAAAAAGAATCACATATACATGTAAACCAATTAGAATCACAGCAGACTTCTCAGCACAAAGTCCAAAGGCCAGAAGATCTTAAAGTAAACTACTGCAGGCCTAAAAGCCCATAATTTTCAACCCTGCAGAGTAATTTACCCCAAAAAGCTATGCTTTAAAACTGATAGAGAAATAAAGTAGTTCCATGTTAAACACAAGATCAGAAGATAAATGAGTGCTAAACCAGATCTGGAGAAAATACTCAAGAAAAATCTCTACAAAAACAGTGAATTGAACACAGTGAAAAACACTTAGGAAACCAGTGAGTTAGTGGGTAAACAGAAACAAAAAAATCAGGAAAAGAAAACCAAAGGATGGATACACCAACAGAGAAAGAAGGCAAGGATTGTAAATAACTAACATATCTCAGTAATTCCTCTCAATGTTAATAGCCTCAACACTCCAATTAAAAGACACAGACTGGCAGGTTAGATCAAAAAACAGAATACAACAACTGATTGCATTAAAGAAACTCATCTAATCTAAAAAGATATTCACAGACTAAAAATTAAAGGATAGAAAACATTTTATATACCACTTTCTCCAAAACAAGCAGGCATTGCAATTCTAGTGTCAGATATGGTAAACTTCAAGCTAAAACTTATTATAAGAGACAAAAAAGGCACTACTTATTAGTTAAAGGAGCAATCCTACAAGAATAGGTTACATTGAGTAAAAATATATGCACTGAATACTGAATCACTCATCTTTGCAAAACAAAAATTGCTGAAATTAAAAAATCAAGTAAACACTAACCCAATCATAGTAGGGTATTTTAACATCTCACTTTTGCAAAGAGATAGATCAACTAAACAAAAAAGCCAATAAAGAAATTTCAGTGCTTAACTATATCCTTGAACATATGAGCTTAATGATTATACAGAGTTTTCTGCACCACTATGACAGAGGATACATTCTGTTAAGCAGCACATGGTGCTTTTTCCAAAATAGATCACACACTAGTCCCCAATGCCTGCTTAAATAAATACAAAAGAATAAAAACTACCTTATCCATACTATCAGAGTACTGTGAAATAAAAATAGAAATTAAGGGCAGAAGAAATTTTGGAAAATTCAAAATCTCCTAAAAATTAACAATATACTCTTAAGCAACAAATTGGTCACAGGAAAAATCAAAAAAGAAATTTAAAAATTTATGCAAGTTAATTACAATAACAGTACAGCCCATCAAAACCTCTGAAACATTATGAAAGCAGTTCTTAGAGGAAAATTCATCCCAATCAATGCTTACTTTAGGAAAACAGTACACACTCAAACAGATAAACTCATGGGAAATCTTCAGAAACTAGAGAAACAAATCAGCCCCAAATCAAAGCTAAGGAGGAAAATTATAAAAATGAGACAGGCAATCAATAAAACTGAGACCAAAAAAACATAGACCACAGCACATATCATGACCAAATAGACTTCATCCCAAAAATGCAAGCCTGGTTCAACACACATAAATCAATAAGTGTAATAAATCACATAAACAGAAGCATGGTCAAAAATCATATGATTATATCAATAGACACAGATAAGGCTTTCAATAATATCCAACATTCTGCATGATAAAATACCCTGATGAAAATAGATATAGAAAGACCGTATCTGAGTATGACCAAATCTATAATGACAAACCAACAGCAAACATCATACTAAATGAGGAAAAGCTAAAAATACCCTCCCCTAAAGTTAAGAATAAGACTAGAATGTCCACCATCACCTCTTCTATTCAATATAGTACTTGAAAAACTAGCCAGAGATATTAGGTAAGAGAAAGAAATAAAAATGATACATATTGGAATAGAAGAATTGAAATGTTCATTATTTGCAAATAGCATGATACTCTACATAGAAGACTCAAAGAACTCCACAAAAAACTCTTATAGGATACAAGAACAACACACAAAAATCATTAGTATTTCTGTATACAAACAATGAATAGGATGAGAAGGAAATTGTCAAAATAATAGCTTTTGTCATAGCTTCAAAAAAATGAAATATCTAAGGGTTAACTTAACCAACGGGTGGAAGACCTCTACCAAGAGTACTCTGAAAGAAGAGATTGAAGTGGACATCAGAAAATGGAAAGATGCCTCCTATCCCTGGACAGGCAGAATCAGTCAATATTGTCAAAGTGGTCACACTTCCAAAACTTTTATACAGATACAGTGTAATCTCAATCAAAATACCACCAGCATATTTTACAGATCTAGAGAAAAAATCCTAAAATTAACAGGGAGTCAGAAGAGAACAAGACTAGCAAAGGTAATTTTGGGCAATATGAGCAAAGCGGGCAGCATTGTAATACCTGAGTTCAAGCTACATCTTAAAGCAATAGTGATAAAAATGGCTGGCACTATAACAAAAACATGGATGGATCAATAGAACAGAAACGAGGATACAGAAACTTCTCCAGACACATTCAGCTATTTGATATTCAACAGTGAGGTGAAAAGCATATGTTGTAGAAAAGATAGCCTATTCAACAAACGGTGCTGGGAAAACTGGTTATCTGTATGCAGAAGACTGAAACTGGGTTCTTGTCTCTCACCAGATATTGTATTAAATCAAAATCAAAATGGAACAAAGATCTAAACGTTAAAACAGAAACATTAAATGCACTTAAAGATAAGAAATGTACAAAAATGAAGACATAGGTATAGGAAAAGATTTTCCAGTAGAATTTCAATTATATAAGAAATGACAAGAATCAACAAATGGGATTATTTCAAACTAAAAAGCTTCTGTGCAACAAAGGAATCAAAAAATAGAGTGAAGAGATGACCTACAGAATGTGAAAATACTTTTGTCAGCTACTCCTCAGAGAGAAGACTCATATCTAGAATATAAAAAGAACTTAAAAAAATTAAACCACCTAAAATTAAAGACTAAGTCAAGAAATAAAAAAGAAATAAACAGACACTTCTTAGAGGAACAAATACAAATGGTCAATGAATGTGTGAATAAATGCTCGCCATCTCTTGGCATTAAAGAAATCCAAAATAAAACAACATTAATATTCCATCTTGCTCCTGAAAGAATGGCAATCATTAAAATATCAAAGCACAAATTCTGGTAAGGCTGTGGCAAGAAAGGAAGACTTCTTCATTATTGGTGGGAACGTAAACCAGTACAACTAGTATGGAAATCAGTATGAACACTTCTCAAAGAAGTGAAAGTAGAACTTCATATGAATCAGTGATCCCCCTGTTGGGTATCTGCCCCAAAAGGCTTAAGATATACTACAGTGATGCATGCATACCAATGTTTATAGCAGCACAACTCGTAATAGCTAAACCCTAGAAATAACCTGTATACACATCAATGGTGATTGAATAAAGAAAATGTGCTATCTGTATATACTGAAATACTACTCCACTATAAAGAATGATAGATTTGTGACATGTGTAGGAAAATGGATGCACCTGGAAAACATAATGTTGAGTGAAATAAAACAACACACAAGCTTAAACACTGTGTGGTGTCTCTCATTTGAGTGAGACAAAGTACAAAGAAAATAATAAAGGATGGATAGAAGAGGACAAGGAGATGGATCTTTTGCAGTATTGAAATGGTCCAAGGGTTGAGGAAGGGGGAAAGGAGAAATAGTAAAATAAGTACATGCCATGTACAGGAACTTAATGTAAACATTATAAAGCATAACATGAGCTAAGATTAATGCTATCAACAAGAGTGATAACTGGGATAGGAGAATTGGAGAACAAGGGAAGGGGGGAGGGAGGAGAATTTAAGAGTCAATAAAGAAGCTGTGGTATGTAAAAAGAATTTAAAAACAAGAGTTGCATCACAATGACTCCATAACAGCCAATAAAACAAACAAAAACCATACATAAAAATGGACAAAGGATCTAAACAGGCACTTCTCTAAAGACAGTAATTCGATGACCAATGAATACATAAAAAGATAACCAACATCCCAAAATCCTTAAGGAAAAAATCCAAAACCACAATGAAATGCCACCTCACACACATTAATGTAGTTATTAACAATAATAAAACATAAAACTATTAAGCAATGGTGAGAATGTGGAGAAACTGGAACTTTTTTACTCCTAGTAGGATTGTAAAATAGTGTAGCTGCTCAAGAAAACGGTATGGTGGTTTCACAAAAATTCACATATAGAATTAACAGATACAAAGAAAACACAACAGAACAGGATCATTCAAAACAAAAGAATTATGTGTGATAGCATGGACAACTTTTTTGAAGAAAATGAGACATTATAGTAGCCATTGTTCATTTCCTGTTACCTGGTTTTGCAGTCCTGTAATGCTTTCATTCTTTTGATTGGTTTTATACTATCTTGTTATGTTTGATATTATTGTGTGTGAAGGCATGATCAACTATTTCCAAGAAAACAAGAGATATTATGGTAGCCACTGGTGATGTCCTGTTGCCTTATTTTGAAGTCCTGTGTCGCTTGCATTGTTCTGTTCTAATTTGCTTTGTTTTGTTTTATTCTCTTTAAAATAAAAAAAGAATTAAAAGATCCAACATGCTACTTGTGATTATATAACTAAGATAATTAAAAACAAGTGCTAAAATATATTTGTATATCCATGTTCATAGCAGCACTAGTCCGTTACTAAAACACATAGTCAATCCAACCATCCATTAGTAGAAGAATGAATAAACAAAATGTGGCATTTTACACAATGAGATATCATTCAGCTTTTAAAAGGAGTCAAATTCTCCAATAAGGTGACAATATTCTGATAACATTATAACTAAGACATCATGCTAACTAAAACAAAGAAGTCACAGAGGTAACACATTATCTTATTACATGTGATACATAGAAAATTCAGAAATAGAAACTAAAATGGCAGTTTGTAGGGGCAGGAGAGAGAAAAGTAAGTTAGCATCAAATGGGTTTTACCTTGGAAAAATGGAAGTTCTGGACATGGATAATGGTGATGGTGATGAGTGTATAAAAATATGAATGCATTAAATCAAATAAACTGAACACAAAATGACTGAATGGTAAATTTCATATTATACCACAATTAAAACTTATTGGGAACTACCAATCATATTTCTAGTCCTTATTAATACTATACAAGTAACACAAAATTTGGGGGATAAAACTGAAAATGTTTGTATTCTAGACCATAGTATAACCATGTTCATTTTGATGTTTTAAAATGATCCTAAAATCTTGGAACAAATTTTACTTTGTAGAAAGGTACTTTCTCTGAGGTACACTTCTGACAGCAATTTGAGTTTCTCAACCTCGAAACTATTGACATTTGGGCCCAGATAATTCTTTGTTGTGCTTTGAGGCTATCTAATGCATTGCAGAATGTTTACCAGAGTATTTGGGATCTACTCAATAGGTATAAGTTGTAAGAACCACTGACTGAGCCTTTCAAAATGAAGTCCTGGACAAGCAAAAAGTGGGTTTCCTGCACAGGAATAAGATAGCTTGAATATGTTAAATGCCTGTAAGAAAATGAAAATAAACTTTATCTACTTAAAAATATTGCTGAAAGTAGTTGGATTTGTAGAGATAGATGATCTGATCACTGAAAATATTTAAGTGATTCTTAGCTCATTAACACTATTTACTCTATAGGTAGACAAATGACTTTTTTAAATGTTCTTTCTATGGCATAAGTGGCTTCTTGAAACCATTTCTGTGCCCTCACTGGCCTCTCTGAGCCATTCAAAAAATTGAAGAAGCAAATTTCAGTGGCTGTGTAACTCTGAATTTAATTTTGGGGTAGGACAAATTTTTCACAGTTATTTTTGCTGTAAGCTTAAGCTATCCAAATTAGGGGTCTTATATTAAATTATGAAAGTACTGGAAGAAAATATGGGGGAAAATTCAGCATACTGGCTGTGTTTTTGTGGATACAATCATGAAAGCATAGGCAAAAAATGCAAAATTGACAAATGAGATTACTCCAAACTAAAACGTTCCTGCACAGCAAAGGAAGTAATTTGAGACAAAATACAGAACAGTAGAGAATATATACAAATCATATACCTGACAAAGGTTTAATGGTCAGAATTTATAAGGAACTCAACTACACAGTGCAAAACCATAAATAACCCAATATAATAATGGAGGAAAAAACTGAAAAACTGAAAAATCTTTTTCAAAAGTAGATATACTAATATCTACTAACAAATATCTAACAAATGTCTCAAAATATATTTGACATCAGCAATCATCAAGAAAACACAAATCAGAAACCAGAAAGAGAAAGCATTTCCACTCCAGTTAGAGTAAGTATTAGCAAAAAAGATTTAAAAAACATCAATTCCTGGTGAGGTTGTGGATAAAGGAGAACTCACACATTGCTGGTATGAATATAAATTAATAAAAACATTATAAAGATTCCCCCCAAAATACCAAAAATAAAACTATGGTGTGATAAATCAATTCCACTACTGGATATTTATACAAATAAGATGAAATCAGTATGTCAAGACATCTAAACTTCCATATTCATTGTAGCAGCATTTTTCACAAATATCTAAAAACTTAAAACAAACTAAATGTCCATCAACTGATGAATGGATAAAGAAATAATGGCATAAAGATATAGTAAAATACCATTCAGCCATAAAAATGCAAGAGATTCTGTCATTTGTAGTAATGTGGATTGACCTGGAGGGCATTAAATGAAATAAGCCAGGTCAGAAAGACAAGTACTACATGATCTCACCATATGTTAACCTAAGAAATTTGACCCAGTGAAAGTTGGGAGTAGAATATGGTTAAAAGATCTGATAAATAGGGATGTGGAGGTATAAGGAATAGTTGATAAATAGGTACAGTTTTACAGTTAAAGGAGCAACAGGTGTTGTTCTGTGGCATGGTAAAGTGAATATAGTTTAATGAAAATGAATCACACAGGACTTCCTGGAAAATGGCACAGTGGTGAGCAGCAGAGAAAGAACTTCTCCAAGTTTTGGTGTCCAGACACTAGAATACAGCAACATGAGGAAGAGAAAGAGGAGTGAGGTGGGTCTCATGGACACAGGAAGGATCTGAACTGAGACTTGAAGGTCATGGAGAGAAGAATTCGGCAAAAATAAGAAAACCAGGGGCAACAGTCCTGCCATACAGGGAGAAACAGCAAGAAAGCAATGCAACCCCCAACCCCTGTATGCCAGTGGAGGCCATACTGGCTGGGACGAAGCTGCAAAGAAGCTATGCAGCCTCCCTGTGTGCCGGCAGAGGCCTTATTGGCTGGAGAGAAGCAGCAAAGAAGTCAAGGAGCCCCCAGGTGTGCCGACATAAGTAGGCCCTGTTGGCAGAGAAGCAGCAAGGAAGCTGCCTTCGCCTCCTGGCCCACTCCCACTGGAAAGCAACCAGATACAACACAGGCTGAGACGATAATAACTGAAGTGGAGAAGTAACCTGACATTCATCTTGTTTGATTGACTTTGCAGGCCTGGGGCCAGTAGTCTGGGCAACTATTTAGAGGATAACAATATGCAGTATATTTATGATTGTGGATTTCCTATTGTTCTATCTGTGTTTTTTTGCTTCATTTTAGTGTTCTGTTTTACTCCCTTTAAAATAAAAATAAATAAATAATTTTCTAAAAAAGAAAATGAATTATGCATCTGAAAATACTTTGAATAGATTTGCATATGTTTTAGAACTATAAAATGTCATTTATTTATTTTTACTAGTACAAAATGTCTTTACAGCACATAATGATTACATTCATCATAAGAAGTGTATACATTTACGCAACATATATTAATTCTTTTTACTTTTCTTCCCCTCCACTATCTCCTCCTCCCTCCATCTCTAGATCCTCTTCTCATTTGCAAAAGATCTATTTCCCTGTTTCCTATTATGCATCTTTTATTTAGCTCTAAATCATTCATACTTTGGGTTTCTCAAATAAAGACAAAAATACAAAATTTAAACTTGTATTATGTCATTTATTCCATTTAACAATAGAGTCTCAAAGTGCATCCATTTTCATGCCAATGACTCAATTTTTCCCTCCTTATTGCAGAGTAATACTGCATTGTATACAAATACCATAGTTTTTTTATCTATTCATCTGTTGATGGATATGTAGACTGCTCCAATATTTAAGTATTACGAGTTGTGCTGCTTTAAATATGTCTATGCATATATCACTGCAATACAATGTATTTAACATTTTCAGGAGAATATCTAGAAGCAGAATATCTGAATAAGATGGAATCTGTACTTTCAGTTTCTTTAGGAAACTCCATAATGTTTTCCTTAGTGAGTATACTAGCTTATATTCCCCCAACAATGAAAAAAAGTTTCCCTTTTCCCCATAGCCTCACCAGCATTTATTATTTGACTTTTCAATAATAGCCATTCTTTGTGATATAAGATGAAATCTCAATGTTGCTTTTTTTGTTTATATTTTAACTTTAAACAGAATGAAACCAAACAAAATGAAATAGAATAAAGCTCATGAAAACAAAACAAAGTGACACAGGACTTAAAAACAGGATAATGGGAAATCAAGAATGACTACCATAATGACTCTTGTTATCTTCAAAACAGGTTCCCACACCATCAGACATAATAAAATCAAACAAAACAGAACAGAATAAAATCAATCAAAACAAAACAATGAAAGTGATATAGGACTTCAGACAAGACAATAGGAAGTCAACCATGGCTACCATGATATATCTTGTTATATTCAAAATAGCTGCCCATACCATCAGACATAATAAAATCAAACAAAATGAAACAAGAAAGAATAAAACCAAACCAAACCAAACAATGAAAGTGATATTGGACTTCAAAACAAGGTAATAGGAAATAAAGAGTGACTGTCACCTTCTCTTTTTAGATGCTTCCTCCTCTTTTGCTTTCACAATATCTACTGTACACTTTGGATCCCACTGACTCCTTTATTTTTTATAGTAGGGAAACAACATGATGTTCACCAATGTGATTCCAAACCATTTCACCCATGAGCAAATTGTATCCATTTTCCTACAAGAGCCTCGAGGTTATCTTTCTTTATAGCTGAGTAGCTTTCCATTGTATAAAAATGCCATAACTTTCTTATCCTTCTGCAGTTGATGGGTAAGTTACCCTTGCTTTTTTCTGGGTTCCCATTGCACGAAGCACTGTCTTCTCTCCTGTGACCTGCAGTCCATGAATTTCTTTTCAAGTCAGATGTGTTTCTTATATACAGCATATTGATGGATCCTGTCTCCTGATCCACTCTTCCTATTTTTCTTTTTATTGGTGAATTGAAACCATCTACATTAATGTTTACAACTGACATGTACTGGCTCAATGTTGTTTTGATTTGCAACTTTCTAATGGTCAGAGATTTGAACATTTTTTTCATGTGTTTATTGGCCATTTGTACTTCTGAAAAAGCCTATTGATTTCAATTGCCCATTTTTTCATTGGGTCTTTACTGGGTCTATTTTTTTTAGTTTTTATATATTGTAAATATTAATCCTCTGCAGAGTGGTTTATTTCTTTACTCATTTAGTTGTTTCCTTTGTTGTACAGAAGCTTTTTAATTTGATATAATCCCATTTTTTACCACCTGATATATTTTATGCAACTGGCATTTTACTCAAAAGGTATATAGCCCTTCCTGTGTCTAAGATTTTTACCTATTTTATCTGCCTGCAGACTGATTTTGCTTTGATATCATGTCTTTGATCATTTTTATTTTATATTAGTAAGTGGTAAGACATATTGGTCTAGGTTTGGTATTTTGCATGTGAGAATCTATTTTTCCCAGCACTATTTGTTAAAGGGCCATCTTTCAATCAGTGTAAGTTTAGGACCCCTTTTTCAAATATCAGTAGCTAAATGTCCCTGGGGTTGTTTCTGCATCTTCTATTCTGTCCCACTGATCCACATGCTTGTTTTATTTCTATTACCATGCTGTTTTTGTCATTGTAGGTTTGCAGCTAGCATAACTTGAAGTCCAGTATTGTGATGTCTCCTGCTTTGCTTTTGTTGCCCAGAGTTGCTTTTGCCACTGTAGGTCACTTCTCATATCATGTAAATTTTAGGATTTTTTCTATTCTGTAAGGAATGTTCTTGGTTTTGATTTGTATTACATTAAATTTATATGTCAATGTTGGTGATATGGCCATTTTGACAATATCGGTTCTTCTTTTACAGAAACAGGCATTATCATTCTAGTATTTGAGATCATAGAAAAAATATTTTAAATAAAATGGTAAAAATTTAAGGGAAGATGGGGGAACAGTAAGCAGAAAAGTAAACAGCTTCTCTGACAGAAACAGCCAGATGCTGGAATAAAACATCCTGGAGAAGACTAGAAGGAAGGAGATGGATCCTCTCAACCCAGTAAAAAAATTAAAGGGGAAAAAAAAGAAAACAAAGAAAAAAAGGAAAAAGAAAATGTGGCCGGAAGGCTGTAGCCAGATGTGCTCTCACTGGAGTCGGTCCTTCTGTGTACGAAACAAAGCTGGAATCCAAAGACACATGGGCGTGGTGAAGTTGGGGGTTAGGGAGCTCAAGGGTCTCGGTGGGAGGACATGGTCGCGGATGGGAGCAGCGGAACAGAGAACAGCACTGGCTCCGAAACCTGTACAGGCTCACAGTGATTTCCAGGAACTTGGTCCTCCCACGGGAGTCAGCGATTGGCCAGGTGACATTTTGTAGTCAGGCAGGATAAACCCAGAACCAGAACTGCAGCAACTTCAGCTAGCCACTCCTAGTGAAGAGCAGATTGGTGTGAATTTCTGGGACTGAGTCCCGCTCCTGTGCATGATCCACTAGCCAAGGACAAGGTCTCCCTGAAGTTATCCCTAACCACCCCAACCATGCAGCACACAATAATGTGATAAAGACTCCCCATGATTAAACAGCTCAGAAGCGAGGGGCCAGCCTTCCCTGTCCCTGTTTATACTTCAGTGGTCATCAGCAGACTGGGGAGGGCAGCAATCCCTAGTCAGCATGCTTCAGAGTAATCATAGCCAATACAGGAAGTGCTGGGGATCCCCATTATCCACTTGTCTGCAAGAAACCAGAAACATGACAAGAGGAAGAAATCAAAGGCGTCTCCAGCCTCCAACCTAAATGGTACTGGCCCAGGAGAGGTAAACACAGAATAGATATGGATTACACACCTACCGATCCTGAAAAAGCAGCATCTGACATAAAAAATTATCTCTGTGACATTATAAAAGAACTCAGAATAGAAATATTAGTATAAGTAAAAGAAGATGTAAGAAAATAAAAGAAATATTAAGCACCTATCAAGAAGACAAAGGGCCAGGACACACAAAAGGGAAGGGCAGGCCTAACCAGACTATGCTCAGCGAACTCCAGGTAGCCAGCAGGGACCAGAATCCACCCCTGGGCCCTGACCGTGCTTGCTCCACCAGCAGAATCCCAGAGTGCATGGGACAAACTTGGAACTCTGCTCCCAGAGGAACCTTGTACTACAGCAGATTATTTGTGCTACCCTGAAAGGAGAATAAGTAACTGCCTCAACAAAACAGAAAATCTCAGCTGGCTCCAGTCAGTGTTGTGGGTATGCCCCTAAAATACAGGTATACAGTGGGTAAATAGGGAGAGTTGTAAAGCTCCCTCCAAATAATTGTAAGACCTTGGTAAATGTGACAAGCATGAGGGTGACCTCTTCCTACACACAGAAAATATCAGGCAGAGTGAGGAGTGTGCCGAGGACTCCCCAAAATTGAAGAAAATCAAAAGGGCTTATGAGACACACAGGCACACAATAAGGACACAGTAGGGCCTCAGCTGACACAAACATTATAGACAGGGAGGTTTGATGACCTAGAATAACCTGAAGATAAAGTACTAGCAGGAACTAAAAGTTGACCTAGATCAACACTACTAGGCTTATCAGCCCAGGAAGAATATAGAACTCACCCAACAGGCCCTACAGCAGGAAGTCAGGTGACTGGCCCATCTATTCATTGTGGGACCCAGAAACTGGACAAACATCAACCTTACAGTGGGACACTAAGATAAACACTACCCACAGTTGACACTAGTGGGTCTAAAGGACAAAACACTAACTTGAAAGGGAAAAATGGCAAAATGAAAAACATGAACAATAGTGGACATAAAATACCAAACAATCACTCACAGTCAGAGTGGTTGGCTTCAATACTCCACTTTTACAAATAGACAAATCAATTAAACAAATTT
Source organism: Dolichotis patagonum (assembly GCA_004027295.1). Classification (NCBI taxonomy): domain Eukaryota; kingdom Metazoa; phylum Chordata; class Mammalia; order Rodentia; family Caviidae; genus Dolichotis; species Dolichotis patagonum. Next base: position 17,806 of record PVJX010007093.1, on the reverse strand, counting down.
AATACAAAATATTAGAGTTCAATCACATCTTTCAACAAGTGGACTTCATAATATTTGCAGGTGGTTCTGTTCTACTAAAACAAAACATATAGAATTCTCAGAAGCATAAGAAACTTTCTCCAAAATATACTACATACTAGTCCATAAAACTTGCTTATATAAAAACAAAATTATGTAATCTTGAATAATATCAGATCATAGTAAACTAAAAGTAGAAAGCAATCACAAAAGAAAGCACAGAAATTTTATAAACAATTTGACTTTAAATAACGCATTCCTGAATGTGCAATGGGCCATGGAAGAAATTGAGAAAAAAATTAAGCAATTCCTAGAATCAAAGTATAATGCCACCACATCCTACTAGAATTTAGGAAAGACAACGGAAGCAGTCCTAAGAGGGAAACTTACTGCTGTGAATGTTCACGTTAAAAAACCAGAGCAAGCTCAAATAACTTAACTAATATTGTACCTCAAGATACTAGTAGAACAAAACAGTTCAATATTAAATGTAGTACAAGTGGAGGTGTAATCATAAAGATCATAATATAATAAAATTGAAAATAAAAAATACAAAAAATATTGATGAATTAAAGAACTAGTTCTTTAAAAGAATAAACAAAATAGACAAATCCATAGCTAATCTTATCAAAGGAAGGAAAGAAAAAACCATATCAGCATAATTAAAAATGAAAAAGGTGAAAGTATAATGAACACCACATAATCATTATAACTAATATGAAAAATAGCACTTCAACAAATTAGACAATCTTGAGGCAACCAGATATATGAATTTATAAATACACTGAATCAAAATGACTGCAAATTCTGAACAGTGCTACAACAGACAGTGAAAGAGGCAGTAATAAAATACCTACCAAGAAAAGCTAAGAACCAGATGGATTCATGTTGAAAACTGCAAGACTTCTAGGAAGGAGATAACACCAATTTCCTCAAACTCTTCAAAGAAATACAAAAGGAAGGCGCCAGACTCCTTCACAGCCATTACTATTACTGATTTCAAAATCAGACAAGGACTCAACAGGCCAATTTCTTTAATGAACACAGATACAAATATCCTCAACAAAATACTGGCAAATGTAACAAATTATCGAAAACAACATGATCAAGTAGGTTTCATCTTAGGAATGCAAAGATAGTTCAATATGTGCAAATAAATAGATGTAATATGCCATGTAACCAGAAGCAACAACAAAAGCACATAATGACATCAACAGATGGAGAAAAAACTTCTGACAAAATCCACCATTCATCCATGATTAAAAAACAACCCTGCGTAAAATAGGTATAGGAGGATCTTATCTCAATCTGATAAAAACATTTATGAGAAATCAGTAACTGACATCATAGTAAATGAGGAAAAGCTGAAAGCTTTCCCATTGAAGTCAAGAACAGACAAGTATGCCCACCATCACCACTCCTGTTCAATGTAGTATTCAAACATTAGCCAGAACAATCAGCCAATCAAACCCGAGAAAGAAAGAAACTGAGAAAGGAAGAAATGATATTATCAGTATTCATAGATATCATGATCCTAACATTAAAGACACAAAAATTCTGTGAATAGACTCCTACAATTTAGCATATGCCAGATTTAGCATGATTCTGGGTGTAGATAATACAAGCCCCACCTGGATGTGGGAAGCACCAATCAACAAGCTTATAGCCTGGATGGACTACAAAGGGAGAGAGGGAGGACAGGCTTGCTGTTTGGTACCTCCCGCCTAGCTGGCTATGGACTGTTTCCCTACTGCTGTGTCCCTGTGCCATGTAGCTCTGTTCTGGAGCAAGCCAACTATGGACTAAAACCTCTACAAACTAAACTGAAACAAAGCTTTGCTTCTTTAAACCTTTGCTTCTTTAACTTTGAGTGTTGAGATTTTAGCTCAGTAATAAAAAAAGTAACTAAGACAAACAAAAAAATTAAATACTTAGGATTAACCTAAACAAGGAAGTGAAAGACCTCTAGACATTAGAGTACTGTAGCTTTGATGAATTAAAGAACTAGTTCTTTAAAAGAATAAACAAAATAAACAAATCCATGAAAGCTACAGTACTCTAAAACAGAAGATTGAAGAGGACATTAGAAAATTCAAAGACATATCCTGTTCCTGGATAAGCAGAACCAACACTGTCAAAATGATCATACTTCCAAAATTTGCATACAGATTTAATGTAATCCCAATCAAAATACTAACCGCACTTCTCATAAAGCTAGAGAAAAGAATACAAATTTCATATGGAATTGGAAGAGACCCAGAGTAGCAAAAGCAATGTTGGATAAATGAGCAAAGCAGGATATTTAACAATCTTGGATTTCAAGTAAACTTACAAACATAAGGTGTTAAAAAAATGTATGGTACTGTCACAAAGACATGTGGTCCAGTAGAACAGAATAGAAGATGCAAACAAGCCCAGACACATTCAACTACCTGATATTCTAGTTTTGGAAATTCCACCAAAGAATACCTATCATCTATTATGAAATTGTATGTAATTGTTTAGTCCAGGCTCTAAATACAAGAATCAAAAGATGAGAAAATCAGTAACACTAGAATGTGGGGAAAAGGCACTGAGCCACTTTCTTTGGTTGTTGAATTCATGTTTAATAAGTTATAGGCTTTCAGCTAACACAGAATTGTGGCTTGCAGAAAGCAAAACACCAGGAAAAGGCATGAGCATCAATAGCTATCACTGACTAAGAACTATATCAAACTAAACTACACCTTCCAAGCTAAACTGAAATAAAGGCAATATATTTTTTATTTTATTTATTTTACAATTCAATTGCCACATGACTTGGTTTGGATGCTATTTAATCTACCACTCAAAATCTCAACATATCTCTCAATTTGTTTTGTTTCCCACATTCTGAAAGTAACAAGCAAGTTGTAGGGCTCTCTTTCAAATCTACCAGTTAGCCTCTAGGACACAAAGAAGGATAAGAAACAAAGCCCACATTTTCTAAAATCCCAAGCTACACTAATGTCTATGACTGCTGACAAGACTTATTAGTAAACCACTGAGCAAAATTCTGTTTAACTTGTATTTTAATGAAGTATTTTAAGAGAACTAACTCTGGAACCAGCATGACAGGGTCTGAATCCTAGCTCGACATTAGCTGTGTGACTTTGAGCATACTGTACTATTTTTATTTCACCTTATGGAAAATTAAATGAGTTATTAAAAATTTAAATATACTGAATGCAACATGCCTAACATATAACAAATATTGTGTCAGTGTTAGCATTATCATTGAATGGAGTTTGCATGTGAACCTATTGATAACAGTTGGCAGTTGTTACAGAATGACAATCACTCATTAATGTGGAAGCTGAAAAATGTCCTTGATCATCTACAGTGTTAGTAACTAAAGTGAAAGTAGAAGAGTTCAGGTCAGATAAATGATAAATAATTAATACTCTCTAAAGAAGGATAGTTAAGTCTCAAACAAATGAATGAGTGGGATACTATTCCTAGCTTAAATTGTAAATAAATCTAGGCTGTCCATCCTTTGCTTAAATGGGATCTAGGAATCAGGACTCAATCTTTATCCTCAAGTACTGTTGGTTTGATATCTGAAGAAAATCAGTTTTGAAATTAAACTGCAAGTCCATTATATTTCAAAATAGTATTTTCTTTGTTAAACAAAAGAATGCCTGTTTTATATTTCAGGTAAAAGAGCTTTTATCTAGCTGCCTCCTGCTATTCGTATTTTGCTCATACATTTTCCTCTACCAGTTTTAACTACCCATTTCAACAACCATCAGAACTTTCAAATTGTATAGCTTTTGAATAAAATTAAGCCTGTGTGCACATGTTTATACCTATTTGCAGAAATAGATGAACTGTGACTGGAGATGTAGCCCAGTGGTAAAACACTTGTCTTCGATGTACAAGGCCAAGGATTCAATTCCTAGAACTGAAAAAATAAAAGATGAACTAGGTTCTAAAAATGCCTCCATTGTACCTTTCTCTGTGTCCTGCAAATATTAGATAGAACATTGCATGTCTACTTTGCTTTGTTTTTATGAATTACATGGAAGCAGCAAAAGGGTGGTAACCCTATCTTCTACCATGCACAAAGTAACAGAGCAAGTGGTTTCCTAAGTGGAATTTCACTTTAGTAGGAGAGAGTAATCCATGGCCAAATCTACCATGATGCTGCAAATTTCCAGAATATGCTTGTTTTCAAATGGTTTACTCCATGTCAGATATATTCTAATTTGGTCCTTATGAAACTTACATAAGTAAGCTGCCTTCCCAGTGCCTTTGTTCTGTGCTATTCACTAGCAGATGTGCTTTAAAGATGAACACTAAGCCTCTATGCCCCAGTGTCTTAAAGACATGAAATATTCCTTTCTTTCCTCACAAAAAATCCAAATAGTCCCCTACATTCTACACTTGGTTCCTAAGCGGAGGGCACTACCATCCGCTAGCTCCAGGTTCCACTGACACTCATTCCCCTACCTTGGGGAATGTGATTAGCATTCCACATTGACTATTAACTTTTACTGTGGGTTGTGGATCTCTTCCACGGTAAATCTTGAAAGCATAAAACATCTTTAATGCCAAACACTTAAAATGGGTCAGAGAAACTTTATACCACTAAAAATGTATGGTCTCTAGTAAAACAGGACACCATCCTAGAGTCCAGAAACTGCTAATGGTGTTTGCAGCAGGTTATTCAGCTATAAGAGCATTTAAAGTGGCAATTGTTTCACTGTAAGTAGCTGCTGTATGTCTGATTCACCAGACTTCCCAATAATAAGAAAATCACTTGTGTCTATGCTGAAAAGGCTGACTTATCTAAATAGTCTGCTGGTGGAAGCTTTAGTGAGCTCAGAGAGAAGCTGTGGTTGTCTAATTGGCATTTAATATAATTACTAAGGACACCCACTAAAGACAAATGCTAGATTTTATCTCTATTGGCAGATTAACAAAACTCTTTCTAAAGGTTAAAGCTTTTACAAATTTGTCCCCTGCTATCTTTCCTTCTACCCCTTGGCCTATGAATCACCGAAGTTGGTCCTTTGGAACCCTGTCTTTGTTTGTTTTCTAAAGGGCTACCCTCCTCCAGACATATCCACTGTGCACAGTTAAGAGTGCAAAGAGAGTCATGACCCCACGTGCAGCTCCCAAGCCCCATCTCCAGTCTCTCTGTGCTCTTCAATCTGCATGAGCCCAATTAGGACAAATTTGCTTCTACTCTTGCCATCTCTCTTTTACCATCTAACATTAGGCTCCCAAATTGTCCCATCAGCGGCATCCTCATTTGCTCACTTTGTTAGTTCTCTAAACCTCAATTTTTTCCCTTAAAAAATGCTTACCACAGCCAGAAACACTGCCTCCCACTGCCTCCCACCTGTAATCCCAACTCCTCAGAAGGCTGAGATAAGACGACTGAAATTTGAAGGCCAGCCTAAGCAATTTTTATTAAAGCCTGCCTCAAAATAAATTTTTCTGTAAAACTACTAAGGTTTAGCTCCAGGTAGAACACACCTGGATTTGATCCCCAATAAGACTCTCACTCTCTCTCTCTCTCCCCACAAAACACTCATAACCTTCACTTTTCAGTAATTCATGCCTACCATACACTGAGTCTTCATAGATATTAAAAAAATTAGAGTGTATATAACAATCGGTGACAAATAGAAGAAAATAAATTAATACGCTTCCCTCAAGTGTCAAGTGTCATACTTGAAATTTAACACAGATCTTCAATATCTTTAAGAAAGCTAAATGCTAACTCTGGTTACTTTAATTTAAATTAACTTAAGCAAAATACAATTAAAATGTTAGTATTTTGTGCTCCATTGCTACATGTACCTGGTGGTTACTGAACTGACAATGCAGACATAAGGTATCTCTACTATGACAGAAATTTCCATGGCTTGCTATTTCTTTGGAGGATGATGCCAATGGTTAGGACACTCGGGTCTTCTGGCAGGGCAGTAAGGCTGACAGGAAAGGTGTGGGAGGGGGAAGGACCATTCTGAACCCTTTGTAAAGTACTTTTTGCAAAGTACTAAAACTTCAATGGAGTTCCTATTTTGGAGACAGTAAAATTCATAAAGCCATTAATTTAGTCCCGCACTGTAGGTCACTAAGCTATGAAACATAGTCTTTGGTAAAGCCTAAACAGAAAACTAAATAGCCAAATAATTTTACTGACATCAGGATGTCTGCCATAGCACTGTAGTCAGGGATTAGTTAATGCATCACTTTGACCTCGGAAGATACTTTATCTCTACCACAGACTTGAGGGTAGTCACAATGCCTTTTTTACTAAAGCAGGAAATTGGCTACGGATAATTCATAAAGATTTCCAATCAAAAGGATTGAAATCAATAGTGTGGTGTTCTAGTTAAACCTTGGTTAATTAAGTAGAAAACGAAGTTCATCAGAATACCCCAGATTAGATAAACAAGGTATTGCTGTAAGCAGAATGTGGTCAAAAAGTCAAAATCACCTCAAGTCTTAACAATTTTGGCTAACTGATTTAGAAACCTCCTACCAATCTACAAAATAATGTTATTTCTATTACTTCTGGTGAAAGAGTAAACCATAATAATGGTAACTGCTAAAATATATTCATACCACAGTATGTTCCGAACTGTATTCTAAGCACTTAGAGTCTATTACTATCCATTTTCTCCTCCCTGTGTGTGCCTGTCCTGAAGACAATGAAGAATGAAGTCTATGGACTCAGTAGAAGGGAACCAACTGGATGTAGCTTATTAGAATGAACAAAGTAAAGCTCCAGCTATCCAGGAGGGGCTCCAGTGTAGGACACCATCGAGATGCCTCTGTCTAGGAGTTTATATGCAGACTTCAGTGGGCAAATTTGGCAGGCACACAAGATGAGGCAGTTTGTCATTGGCAGGTGTCAATTTTAAAACTTGCAGGTGACTAGTGGAGGGCAATTCTGGTGTTGCAGCACACAGAAACAAAACTACATAGTTGCCACTGCTGCTAGGGCTCTGATGTCAAAGGGGCAGATTTCTTTAGACTTTTGAATCTTTCAATGTAGTTTCCTGGGGCTTATTTCAGTTCACGCAGGTCCTTGCCCTATCTGTCTATTTTCCCTCTATCTTCTAGTCTCACTATGAATTCATCTAATCTACATAATAATCCAGTGAAATCTATACTACTATTATCTCTGTTTAATAGATGAGGAAAATTAAGTACACAGAGATTAGGTAATTTGCCTAAAATCACAGAAACAGGAAATGATGAAATTCAGATTTGAGCCTTGATAACCTTCTTTCAGAGCCTGTGTTCTATTACACTGCCTTAAACTGTGATAACAATGAATGAGTCACAGAATCTCTTTGAGAGCTGGCCATGTTGCCAGCCATCACAGCGCATGGCAAACAGTAAACTCTCACTCTTTTGTGAATAGACTATAGCTAAATTTTACTGAACACTTCCCATCTCATTTAATCATCAAATGGATATTAACACTGTTATAATACTATTATCACTCCCAGTTTTTATGTTTGAGGAAACTGAGACACAGAGAATAAGTCACTTACACAAGATCACAAAGCCAGAGAATTATGGAGAAGGAATTTAAACCCAAACCAAGATCCAATTTTGAGTGAATTAATGAATGAATTCTTAGAGAATACATAATTTTCTCTACAACACTCTTAATTATTTGCTGTACCATAACTTATTCTTTATAATTCTTATCGCATCACGGTAACTGAGCCCTTTAAAGAAGTTAGCATGCTTGACTAATACCCCCTCCCCCAGCTTTCATCCCAGTACTGAGCATGGAATCCATGTTGAATAAGTACTTGCTAATTGATTCAGTACCCTGCTGAACAGGGCTTTTCCAGTGTAAAGCCTGCTGACTGGTTCCTGTTTTCATTTTTGGCCTTATGTTGCATCTGTGGCTCCATTTGAAGATAAAGTAAGACAGGCTGGAAAATAGAATTAGACATGGCAAGATACCTTGCCTGTAAAGAAATAGCAGTGTGAGTTGTTCACCCTGCAGAGAAAATTATTGTATTAGTATTGTTTAAAATTGCTGAATCAACATGATAATAAAAAGCAAACTGATTTAGAGTTGGTATATTACTGTTTTTAAATTTTGTACAATGTATTCCCTGATGGTCTGTACCTAAGCAGGCCAACCCTACTACCTTCTTTCCAATTAGAGTAAGCATTGTGACTTTCTACTAGAAAGAGTACAGAGGCTTATGGTTGTAAGCCTTCTAACCAAGCACTAGACTTGGAGTCTAAGTCAAGGATTAGAGTCTCTGCACAGTTATTAATTTATTGTCTCTAAGCAAATTCATGAACCTATGAATCTCTAATAAAATGGGGACGCACGATTGTTCTAAAAGTGTAGAATACAAATATGATATGTAGTGGGATAGCTGTTACTTTTGTTCCTCACTAAACTATGACCACTCTTCTCTGTCTTACTTATTAGGCTTTCTTTCATAATTCACGGAATTTGCTGGATTCTTTTAAAGAATAAAAACTTTGACAAAAGCAAAGTAAATCTCTCATTTGAGCTGGTTCATATTTATCGCTAGTAAGACACAGAGATCTTAATGGAGAATGTTACCAAACATCAGCACAATGCCATTTTCACCTCCCTGCAGTACAGGAAAATAGAGTCACCATGACAACGAAGGGCCTCCGGGCCTGCAGACAGGCTAACAACACAGTATGAAGAAAGAAATCATGCCTAGCCTGAGGCCTTAGGACTTCTCTTAGTCATCACTGCTCAGCAAGCAACAGCATGAACTAAGTCCCTTTTTAAAAACAATAACAGTAAAAGAAAGAACTGAAAAGGAAAGCTGGGATATAATTCCTTCACAAACTTGCACAACTGATGAAAATGCATCAGTCACCTTCCTGTGCATCACAACTGATAGGGAAGCTCTGTTGAAGTTAATTTGAAAGAAGCACATCCTACTACAATATTAGAAGACATTCTCAAGGCTTACCACCACAGACTAAGGCAGAGACATATCAAAAGGCCTTTGTTTAGTAGTCAATCTACATATGACATTTCAAAACTTAATTTGGTTTCACAAATGGGTGAGAGTTCATCAGAGAGTTTTATTGCTCTTTTATATAGCATAGATGACTGACACAGAGGAAGGCCCCATTAAGAACTCCATGGCTCTCAGATATTACTATTAACAATTAATAGAATACTCAGACCAAAAGGACTTTTGAACTCTTGGAGTCCAGCCTTATCAAATCAGGAAGGAGAAAAATGAGGCTGAGAGAGGTTAAATGTTGAATACAAAGTCAGTGATAGATGGGACCAAATGCCAGGACTTTAGATACAAAGGCAAGCATTCTTTGACTAAAGTGCAGGGCCTCTGTTTCTTTCTCCTGAATTCTCCAGCAAAGTTGTCACCTTTTTGGTCAGATCCCAAAATCTACACCCTCTTGTACTTCACCTCATTCAAGATAGGTCAGTTTCAATTGTATGGTTGACAGGCCATCAAAAATATTTTTTTTCTTTTCACACCAAGTTCTCATTAGCATCAAATATAATCCAAGTTGCTCCAACCAGTGAAAATTACAAACCCATTTTAATATTCATTTAACTAGGTCATAATTTAAAAGGTAAATATGCTGGCTACCAAAAATCCAGTAATGCACAGATTGGTCATTTTTCAATCTTTGAGTGATCCCTGACAGATACCATAACATTCATAGTGTTGGAAATTGGGGGTTCAGTGTATTTTACTGAGTACCTCATATATGTAAGAAAGAGTACTATGGTTCACTCTTCTTTTTGGTTTGTATATAATTAGGTTTTCTTCAAAACTTTGAATACTAGAGAAGCTGGACAGGATGATATTAGTGTGGATTCTTGCTATATACAGACCCATACTTATGTCTTGTTTCCTGGGAACTCAGCACTCACTATATGAGAGAAGGCTTTGAGTTATATTTGGTGCAACTGCATTTGTCTAAACTGAGTGTCATGCCTGCAAGTAATGTATATCAGAATCACTAAAGGGTTATTTTCAAGCCATAGTTGCTCTTACAGGGAACCTGATAAGATGAGTGAAAATCGCTATAAAAATTACAATTACCCACTTAAGTGGTAAGGAAGTAGGAAAAAAGGTTCATCACTATCAGTATAATACTTTATATTTTCCAAACTATTTTAAGGATAATGACTAATATTTAGTGACTGTGAACTACATAACAGATACGTTTTTAACTTTTTTTCATGAATTTACCTAACTTAAATCTCAGATATACACTGTGTTGTTACTTTCCTACTTTTACTAATAAGAAATCAGGCACACAGAAACAAAGGCACATTGCTGGTAAGTAGATGAGTCTGTATTTTAACCAGAGCAGGGTAAAATCAAATTCTTTTTGACAGCATTTGTTATGACTTAGATTTACAGAGTCCCCGAAAACTCTCATGCTTTATGGAAGGCTTTATGGAAGGTGACTAGATCATGGGGGCATTATATGCACCAGTGGATTCATTCACTAATGAACTCAGTAGCTTAGGGCATTTCCAGCAGGTGAGGCCTAGCTAGAAGCGAGTCACTGGGGACAGGAGCTAGAAGGTTATGTTTCCCTCCCAGCCCCTCTCTTCTCTCTCTGCTTCCTGACCACCACGGTATGTGCAGCATTCATCCACTGCACCCTCACTCTCTGCTTCCTGGCTGTGATGTGTACGTGCTTTTCTTCACCCACATGAACATGATGAGATGTTTATCTGAGGCAAATAGTCCCACCCATCTCCTGGGAGTTACCTTTGAAAAAATATTAATTTTCTTTTTACCAAAGTAAATGACTCCCTTTGATTTGGTTAGTGGCAAACAAATGAACCTGAGCATGTGAACCTAAGTGGCAGCTAACATCCTGGATCTAGAAAATATTGTTCTAGAAATTTCTCAATCAGTACTTCTTTTCAATCATAGCTGTATGTTAGAATCATCTGAGGATCTTTTAAAAATTAGTGATGTCCAAGCACGACCAAGAATAATTGAATCAAAAACCACAAGAGACAAATTCTAGCACTGATATTTCTGGAAGGCTCTCCAGGTGACTCTGTTGTGCAGAAGAGCTAGTCTAGGGCATATGTTGGCAAATTTCAGCTTTTGAGTGAAATCCAGGAAACCATTTGTTTTTTTACAGTCTATAAGAATGGATATTGCTCTTTAAAATGGTTGAATAAAAACCAAAAGAAGAATTCATCACACACAAAATACTTGAAGTACTAATTTACATGTCGATTAATAAAGTTTCTTGGAATATAGCTATGCCTATTTCTTTACATATTATCCCTGGCTGTCCTCATCCTAGTATAGCAGAGATGATTAATTGCAAAAGAGATCATATGGACTACCAAACTTAAAATATTTATTATAAGGTCCTTTATAGACAAAAGTTTGCTGACTCCTGGTCTAGATCATTTCCTTTCTAAGATAGTCACCTCTATAGACCTTGTAATCTTGACAGGTACAGATACAACACCATCTGAAAGATTTCAAATCTGGGTTAGGGTCTTTGTTGGGATCTATCAATGCACTTATGAGCAAAATATTGCATGAATTTTCATTTCTCTGTGGAAACAGTCCATCACTGGAGTAATTTCTTCATAAATTTCTCCAGGTAATTAGTAATTCTAATTACAAAGATAGAAGACAAGCAGTCAGGAGTGAGTCAAAAATTAGCAGCAACTGTGATGCAATATTAAAATAGAATCAAATTCAACTTACTGATAATGCATTCTTGGAAATAGAAATGCCTCATAGTTTAAACAGCAGTCAAAAAAATGTTACTGAATTTCCTCATCTGGGCAAAAGAATGATCAATTCCAGTCCCAGGGGTATTTTGAGGATCAAGTTAGATTATGAGTGAGAAACTGCTTAGAAAAAAAAGAATAAAACATGATTATTGATGTATAGTGGTATGTACCTAAAATCCCAGCACTGAAGAGGCTAAAGCAGGAGAAATACAAGTTCAAGTCCAGTTAGGATCATATATAGAGAAGAACCCTGTCTCCCCAAAACAACAACAAAATACCATCCCCCAAAAATCATAATTAATACTTTCCGTGTCAAGATATTTTTCCATTAATTACAAAGGAAACCTTTATTCAAATGAGAATAAAAAGGAGAGGAAATGAGAAAACAGAGATATTTAGAGAAACTGTAGGAAATAATCCACTTGTACTGTGGCATTCCCATTTCCAAATATTTGGAAATTTGTCTAAGTGATTTTCAGGCATCATTAGCCTGGGGTCCCTGATGACCAAATTCTACATGTTTCTGAAATTTCCAGAGGGTTGTAATAGGAGAAATTTCTCTGAGCTACTCATCAGTTGATCTGAGAAATGTTTAAGTATTCATGCTCTTTATGTCTCTTGACTTGGAAGATATGCTTCTTCCAATCTCCTAAAAAGCAAGCAAATAAATGAACAGAAAAAAGAGATTATCTATTCCAGGAAAGATGGCACACTGATGTCAGCAAAGAAAGCACTGTAATCTGGTTGGCATACCCAGTATTTTCAAGGTTTTTGTTGGGTTTAGATTTTTTTAAATATTCACAGCTCATCTGATTGATTTCACAGTATGTATTTGAGGACAGATTTGAGAATGTCAGTTCTTTAAGATTCACCATGTCAAGATGTTTCTAAAACTTAAATATTAACATAGTCATGTAACACTTGTTTTATTTAACCCCATTCTCTGCAAATGTCACCTTTTGAATGACCCAGGGTCATGTCAATCCCAGCTCAATGGGAAGAGCTGCTAAGTCAGTCTCCTGTGCATCTGGCCATGGGATACTTACATTAATGATTCAGGCTCCTTGACCCACACTGTGATTCCCACAGGCAGTTTAGTTACAGGAACTCATGCCCATAAACAACATTCTAATGAAAATTAGGCTCATGTAAATTTTAAAAGCCCATTCCTTAGATTTCTGAGAGATTGATGGTATATATGTGTTAAATTTTGTTATTGCTGAAATAAGACAAGCAAAATAAGCACATGGCTCACTGAAAAACAACAAATGGTATATAGATTGTTAACATTTTTAATTGTGAGTTGGTTTTTGGATTTCACAGAATTGCCTATGTAAATGAGTTGTACACAATACAAGGTGAATTTATGAGGACTCCCTCTTAATTAGTCTCCCGGTTTTTGTTCCATACGCGGGAAAGGGACAATTAAGAATAGAGGTTTCACTTCATAAGTGGTTTTTGAAGCAGTCTCATTACTTTCTAGTCATAACTTATATACCTAGTAGTCACTGGGGCAAAATCTACAAGTAAGGAGCTGAAGCCTATAGCATCTTCTATTCTGATCCACTGCAAACGTTCTCTCTCCAAGGCACAGAAAGAACACATGGAGTGTATCTAAGCTACAACATATGGTGCTGAAACAGCAAGCTGATAAGTCTTTAGCAGCACTTGACAGTAGTAAGACATCAATTATTGTCACATAAATATAAAATCTCCCCTAATACTCTGTTGGAATGAGTGTATACTGAACCATGATAGTTATCTCCCTGGCAATAGCAACCAATTTAGCCTGGGAAACAATGTATCACTCCACCAGATGAAGTTCAATTAAATGCTCATTTGGTCAGAGGTTGTATTGCTTGCTGTTGCTGGTACCACTTTCACCTGTAGTGAAAGCCAAACCATGAAATAAGTACCTATTATCTTCCCTGAGAACCATGATCCTTTCATCTTGCAGGTGAAAAGAATATGGTGGAGACTAGCCAATGTGTGTTTAGCCTGGACAACTGTGACCTGTGAAGAGACTGGATCTGGCCCTAGAATCTCAAACACAATCTCTTTTTTTCTTAAGACTCCAAGAGTTCTTCTGTAGCACATTCAACCCATCAACCAAACATCAGCCATTGACTGAGCGCCATGCTGATAATAACCTAAGTCCTTACTCCTCAAGGCTCAATTTTCTCTTGAACATGACTGGAAAAAGAGGTGATGAAAAGCAGTATTGTCCAAGAGGTTTAAAATTTCAAGATTCAGATGCTTCCTTAATCTTTTATGATTTCTGTGATTTGGAGAGGTTAGGTACAAAATGTCTAGGTTTGGTCACTGGGAAATAGCTTGTCATTTCTTTGGAGCTAGAATGGCAAAGCATTACCTGAAAACTGAGTGAATCGCCCTTATTGCATTACAGTTCTGGTCAAAGTACACATATCAGGCACCCACGCTGGAGGGAACAACAATTGAAACTGACTAAATCAAGGAGAAAAATACTTTAATTATTTGAAAGTGTTTACTGTCATCCCCCAGACAAGTGGTAGGTAAGTTGTTCAAAGTATCATGAGATTCTTGACATAAATTAAAAACAAATAATAAATATCAACACAAACATTTGTAGGGCGGATATTTGTATACTATAAAAAAATTTGGCTGCACAGTCAAGAAGAAGTCTTTTCTATGAACCAAAAAGAGAGAGCAAATCAAACTGTATATTGGTTGAGAGTAACTGCACTGGACCCAGCCTGCCTGGTTTCAAAGTCTGAATCTGCTACTTATTTGAACAAATCATGTACCCTTTTTGCACTTCAGTGTCTTCACATGAAGAAAATTGGGACAATAACAGTATATATCTTGTAGAGTTGTTATACAGAATAACTGGATTAATTTTTTAAATGTTTAATTAGTTTTAAATTTAAATTTATGTTTCAATCATCAGCTCCAGTATTCATCTTTATTTCAAATTTATATTCAGTGAAGAACAGTTCCTTCTATTTGAAGAACCTTATTCTGTTTCTGTATTTCTCTAAACTTAAAAGCTCAAAGAGTTTTAGGGAAAGTTTTAGCATTTCCCCAGGTATCAGGTACTTCAGAAAAGGCTGAGGCTGTACTTTCACCCTTGTATTCAAAGGCCTTTGGAGTGTGGCTAAAGATCAGTCACCAGTGTTTTCAAAGAGGACCTGCCCTTATTGATCTCGCTAGGAGCACAATTTCTCCTGCATCTCTGCTGAGGAACAGGGGGCCCTCAGGCTGGTAGATTAGGGAGAAATTATTCATTTCCAGGAGTGTTATTAACTGTTATGACATCTGCCTCTGTTGTCTGCACCTTTTGCTGTAAACAAATGTTTGACTAGGCTAGAGCTGTTGCCTATGAGGGGATGATTAGAGTAAGTGTAGCCTTGTAAAGCCACCCTCACAGCTCTGACAGCCCTCTGCATTAAGAAGACACTTTTTTCTCCTTGTCCCCGCTACCCAACTCCTTTTTTAAATGAAAAAAAGAAACTTGCTTTTTCTTTATATTTCATCCCAGCTGGTATTTGTTTCCTCTCCCTTTTCCTTCTCCCTGATTTCATGTAGGGTGAAAATGAAAGAAAAATTAGTTTCTAAGTAGTCAAAGGAATCCCTTATTCTGTGATAAAGTCAACAATCTGGGTAGGAGAGGGTAGCAAGGGAAAAGGATTCAGTGAAACCACCACAAGTGATAGTCATTAGGTTGAATAAAACCTCTCTGGCCCTTCCACCCACATTTGGATTGTTTGTATTTCTGTATTTTATCTCATTTTGACTATGAGCCCTGAGAGGTTGGGGAAATGGCTTCATTTACGCAGTAACAATCTCTTGGCATAATCTTGATAATAACAGCTCACATTTGATGAATGCTGATTATATGCCAAGCACAGAGATAAACCTGGGGCATATATTACCTCCTTCAACCCACCCATTAGCTTTATAGTATTGATACTCATGATGCCCTCTTTGACAGATGCAGAAACCAAATCCCAGACAGGTAACGTGAACCACATGAGGTCACAATGTCAGGAAGAGGAGGAGAAGGCGAGGAGGAGGAGAAAGAAGAGGAAGAGGAAGAGGAGAAGGAGGCTCTAAAGCATGTAGAAATAACCAGAACTCAAACTTAACAGTTTAGTCATGTTTATGTCACATGTGAGCTAATTAGGAGTGCAAGTCTTAGGAGGGCAGGCTCCTATTACTCTTCCAATAATCTCTAGTTTATTAGAAGAATCCAATCCATGTAAAATAATCCTTATTACTCCTGGAAACAGCAGTGTTACTCTAGAAATTTTTAATGGGTTAAAAGGGCCAGTGGTTTTGAGTAACTTGCTTTTAGCCTATGTGACTGACAAGTGAGAGGTGACCTCTAACTCCAAGGGGACAATTCTAAATTAAGGAACAGTCCTTTGTATGGGAATATTGCTAAGTTTCCCCCAACAAAATGTGAAGAGAAACATAATGAAATAAAACTACAAAGCTATATTTTAAATGAGGAGAGTATATTTAGTGTCCGTGAACGTGAGGAACTCAACAGGATAATCTGGAGCAGACCACTGAGTTTCACAATTTAAACTCTGCCAATTTCCTCCGTAAATACCCAGGCTATTCCAGGCCTGCTTCCTCTCTGAAGCAGATGCCACCAGTCTCAGAACATCATGAGGTTAGAGATGTAATAGGCAGAAGACCATGCGGCAACACATTGCACATTCATCTAGCACTTTATAGTGTTCTAAGTGCCATCGCCTACATGATCTCGCCTGCTCCCCTTACAGTGAGAGCCTAGTCTAGGCAAAGCTGGTAATTAGTAGCAACCTCATTTTACATATCAGGATCTGAGTCTCTAGAAGATGACTGGACATGCCTCAGCTCCCACAGCTACTACAGAAACAAAATCAGTATTTGAAAGTGAATCATCTGGCTCCAAAGTCATGGATTTTGCTTTGTTAACGTGCACTAAAGCATTCCTGCGTACTAAGGAACAACCCATTTCCAATGAAGAAGTTAAGAGCCTAACACATGCCTTGCAGGCTCCTTGAGAAGGCACATATTAATAGTGTGTATTGTTAGGACATTTCTGGGGAGAAGTATCACCCAGTCAAACCTCCTTCAATACCTGGACTCTCCTTCCCTATTCTCCAACATTCTATAGAACCTAAGTACAGAACTGTCTTTCTCTGTGTAGTTTTGCACATACTCTCCATCTGACCTGGTTTGATGTTTTTTCACATATGAGTCCTGTCTCTCCAAACCTAAAATTCTTACATATGTGTAATGTTGGCACTGTAACTAGCACTGCAATAGCCACACAAATTTGTGATAATGGATGCATTTTCTCTAATTAGATTAACATACCAATGCCCACTTTACAGTTAACAAAGAGGATAGCTGTAGATCCTAAGCAAATCCTGAAAAAAATAGATCAGTATGCTGCCGACAATTATGTGTTTATTGAGCATCTACTAATCACCAGACACTTAGCAAGAAGATCTATGTGCGTTATCTCTTTTACTCTGCCTAAAGTTGGTACTGTTATTCCTAATCTACAAAAAAATTAAAGCCTAGAACATTGGTCCTTAAACCCTTTTATCACAAGGCTACTTTACATTAGAAAAATCATGAAAGATGCCAGGAACCTTTTGCTTATGTGGGATATATGTATCTCAATACATAGCATATTAGAAATTAAAATTGAAATTTTTAAAACCCAAGAACATATAAGTACACATGCCAGTAGACATCAAAATAACAACAACATCACTCAATATGTAGCCTGTGGAAAACATACTATACATTTATGAGACAATGGAAGTGAAATGGGCCAATAACATTTTACTATTACTATGAAAATTGGATCTGATGAACCATCTTGGTTCCCTCAGACCACACTTCCAAAAATTATTGGCTTAGAGAATTAAGTAAGTATTCAAGATTACTAAAAAATGATCAGATTTGAATCTCAGCAGTCTGAATCCAGAGGCCTTGCTTTTTTAAAGTGGTACATAAAAAAATCACATATATTAAGAGTTCCAT
>PVJX010007092.1:0-73113 GCA_004027295.1 Dolichotis patagonum | reverse complement strand
TGTGATCATTCTTTATAGCTGAGTAGTACTCCATTGTATAAAAATGCCACAATTTTTTTATCCATTCCTCAGTTGATGGGCACTTAGGTTGTTTCCAAGATCTGGCTATTACAAATTGTGCTGCTATAAACATGGGTGCACATATATCACTGTGGTATGATGTTTTCAGATCTTCTGGGAATATGCCTAGAAGTGGAATAGCTGGGTCAAATGGGACCTCCAAAACCAGCTTTTTGAGGAATCTCCAGACTGACCTCCACAGTGGTTGCATCAGTCTATACTCCCACCAACAGTGGAGAAGAGTTCCTTTTTCCCCACAGCCTCTCCAGCATTTGTTGTTGGTAGTTTTTTGATACTGGCCATTCTTTCTGGGGTGAGATGGAATCTCAGTGTGGTTTTAATTTGCATTTCTCTCATGACTAATGATTATGAACATTTTTTCATGTATTTGCCATTCGTATTTCTTCATCTGAGAACTGTATATTCATTTCAGATGCCCATTTTTGGATCAGGTCTTTGAATTTCGAGGGTCTGATTTTTTTTAATTCTTTATAAGTTCTAAACAGAAGTCCTTTGTCTGACAGACAGTCCATTAAGATTTTTTCCCAATTTGTGGGTTTTCTTTTCACTGTGCTAGAAATCTATTTCGACATGCAGAAACTCTTTAATAAGATGTGGTCAACTTTGGGACCTTTTAAAAGCTTGATTGTCCTTAAAGGTATTGGCAAGAATCCAATGCATATGTGAAATTTCTTAGTGAAAAGCGGTAGCACATAAAGTAGTACAGTTATTTTACATTTTGACAAGAGGTCTGTAATTCTCATGTCTTGCTGCCATAGGTGGTACCTGGGTGACTGTCCCTTCAGACAGGATGGGACAGTTAGGCATATGTCACCAGTGGTTCAAGCCAGTGAGGATGTGTTAAATCACAATTCTTATTCATATGGTTGCTTCCGTAGTTGAAACATTAAACTCTTACTTATTCCTGTTTATTTTCACTGTATTATTTCAAGTTTTTTTAATCATCTGTAGATTACCCCAGCTTTGTGAAGTATATCCATTGCAGGCTTTTTAGTGTCAGACTTCACCTTGCCTGCATTTCTAGT
The DNA here is from genome assembly GCA_004027295.1 of Dolichotis patagonum. Classification (NCBI taxonomy): domain Eukaryota; kingdom Metazoa; phylum Chordata; class Mammalia; order Rodentia; family Caviidae; genus Dolichotis; species Dolichotis patagonum. Next base: position 72,007 of record PVJX010007092.1, on the reverse strand, counting down.
CTTAGTCCTTTCCCCCCAATAATCATTCACAAAATCACCTTGACTCATGTCTCTGCTTTATCTATTTTATCTTCTTGTCTTCAGCTGTTTTATGCTTTGCTATACATAACTCCTTTTCTGAATTCTTTCCATTCATCTTTCTGCTTGGTGAATCTCTATGTCTATTACGCCCAGGTCTTATATCAACTTTATCTAGTTAGTATTGTGTTTTGATTGATTCTGGCCTGTGTGCTTTGTAAATATTTGTACTTTATAAGATCTATTTCATTGATAGTGCTGATTATCACATACAGCATTACAACTACTGTCTTGCTAGTTTGAATTATTTCAGGTCTTCAGTTGCCCTGTTCATCTTTGAGACTTGGATCCATAGGTTTTGAATCTATATTTTTTCTGGAATATTTGTGATTGCATTGTGGTCTAGTGCAAAATGTTAGACAATAGTGTTTGAATCCCTCCTCTATCTTGTTCTGTATGGGACTGTGTGTTATTTATGTCCTAATATTCCCTTATCTCTAAATGAAGAGAACAGCTTGAAAGGCAGTGCCAATAAAGTGCCTCCCTTAACACAGTGCTTGTTTACCCTTCTTTATCAGTTTTGAGGGTTTACCACAGTGCTCCTTTACCTTTCTTTATCAGTTTTGAGGGGTTTTTTTTTTGGTATTAGTTAATGTATTAGTTGTTAAAAGAGAATAAAAACACCCAGAAAAAAAGTTACATTGAATTAAACATCATGCAGAAGAATTTTCAGAGCTAGTTAATTCAGTGGTTCTGTATGATACTGTTCTATTCATTCTTGCATTCTTAACATCACCCTGATTCTTTGACCAGCTGTACACAGGATTGCAACGTGATTAACTATATCTAGATATCATTCTCTAATAAAGGCATGGGACTAGAAGACAGCATACCTCTTGTGATTAAAACTGAATTACATACTTGAGCCCACATTAATCACTGCAAAGGATGTGAATGAGTGTATTTGCATAGGTTAGTCAAGAATCACACAGTGTGATTGGGGAAAGATCTAGCCTTCCTGAAAATTATGGTAGCCTGATGTTTGGGGGTGGGGAATCATATTATCAAGAAAAACATACAGTGGATTTTTGCTTCAGCTTAGTTCTTCAATTAGAAATAACAGTTGTCAATTAAAAGAAAAGGGTACAATTTTGAAAATAAATGATTTAATATATGCTAAACCTAGAAACTTTACACTAACTGAATCATTTTTAGCTTTATGTTTAGAAGCATTTTTTTTTAAATTTCTGAATTGTTTGAGTCATGAGTTATACTTAGTTATAGGAACAGTAATATAGAAAGCAGTATTTGTGCGTTTTGTTGGAACGCTGATAGTGTCTTCCATAATATTTACAGAAAGTTACAAAACAAGTCTTTGATGCTTATGGATGCTCAGTTACCTATGCCTGTTACCCTATAGAACATGAGACACATAATAAAGAATAATCTCTCCCTATTACCCAATGGTATTGTCCTTGAGAAACACGTATTTCAAAGTCCATATTCTAAACAATTTTCCTGTGGTAATAGAAATCATATTAGTAACAGATTCAAGAAAACTCTGAAATACAAAAACCTGATACCTTTTGTGTGTGTGTTTTTTTTAATATTCAGATTTTGTAGAGTTAAAATACAACCCGTGTAAATAGAACAATTAGAAAATACATATACATATACAATTAGAAACAATTGGTACAATTAGAAAATATAAGAGAAATACAACTTGTGTGTACTTTCTGTTTCTGTTTTCAGTGAATGAACTCATTCTCAAACAGAAGCAAAGGTTTGAGGAAAAGAGGTTCAAATTGGACCACTCAGTGAGTAGCACCGTATGTTTCAACTCTTATTACTATTTTTAATAAATTTCAATTTAGTTATTAACTAAATGTTACAGTTTAGTATGTAATTTAATTTTCCTAAAAGGAATCTGTGATTTTCTTCAAATAAATAACTTCATTATGGAACTTCATTAAGAGTATCATCTTTTTTCCCTCCTTTTGTGAAACAGTCCCCCTGTGTCTGTAGTTCAGGCTAACTTTGAGCTCCATTGTAACCCAGGCTGGCCTTGAATTCATAGCAGTCTGCCTGTGTCAGTCTGGCAAGTGCTGGGATTACAGGTGTGTGCCAGCACACCTGGCAGAAGAGTATCATGTTTTGAAAAATCTAGTGAAATCACATTGAGACAGAATTGGCTTGTAGGGTGTGACATTTGAAGGATTATTTATTGGCCATATATTTTAAAAAAAGATTCTTAGTTCAAAAAGATTAGCTCCAAATTACTGACACAAGTCAGTTTAATACTTTGCCAGTTGCAAAGCAGAAAATATAGTAGATAATTAAAATCCATTTATCTGTTTTGAAATGAAATATTTTTAGAGATTCCATTAACATTTGTCATTTATGAGCATTTTGTATCTGTTGTCTGAATTCATTTAAAGGAGAAAATGGTGTTTAAATTATAACTAGAAAGGTATGGGAGTCAGTAGTTGGAACTTGTTGCTTAGAAAATTATTTCCAATTTTTTTGGTATCTATGTAATTCTATATTACCAACATATTTTTGATACCTGTGTGATAAGTGTATTGAGAAGTAACAGTTAAGCCTTGTTTTAGAGAGTGTACGACAATCTTGTTAGGAAGTTACTGTGTTTCTCCATTTTTAGAATGGCCACAGGTGGCAAATATTTCAAGATTTACTGGGAGCTGATCAAGACAACCTCGATTTGGCCAATGTCAACCTCATGTTGGAGTTATTAGTGCAGAAGAAGAAGCAGCTGGAAGCAGTAAGTGGCAGCTGAATTAAAACATTTTTCTTTTGTTTTAAATGATCTTTATTGAAAGAAAAAGATTCAGAAATGTGTTAAAATTAATAGTCAATATTCTATCTTTTTTATTAGGTCAGAAAAAATAACTTCTGAAGAGTCCCCTTTTCCAAGTTAAAGAAAAATAAATTTCTTTTAATATAACTTTTTGTAGTGGCCAATTTCTATTAACAAATGCCAAGTGTTAAAGATAATATAATTTTATTTCAATAGGAAACAGTTACATTGGTAATTTTCTTCTAATAAGTGTTATTCTTGCCACATTTCCTTATATATTTGAGATTTTGGGGAGGAGATAGAGATTCCTTTTATTAACATGAAAGTGAAGTACCATTTTCAGTAGATACATATTGAACAGCGGTAGTATGGCTTAACTAGGGCATTGAAAGAGATGTATGAATCAAAATAAATCTTGTTTTATTCAGTTTAATGTAATGCAATGTAAAATTGCATTTACTTTATATAAATAAATGTCAAAATGCAAAACGTGAAATGTTATGTGTTAGGAATTACATGTATTACAAGCAGCAAATCTTAGCATGCAAAAATACACACCTTGCGTTGCTTAAGAATAAAGGGGGTATTTATTGAAACAGTAGGCAAGTGTTGGTAGTTTCATGCACACCAAAGATGAGGTGAACAATCAAAATTTGAGGTTAGAACTGTGGCTTCTCTGGTGGATTGCAAGCAAATGGAATCACAGAATTGAATGTTACTGACTGTCTTTTTAGCCCCTTAAATTTGTTTGGATGTGATAACTCTGATTTTCTTTTTGATAGATTTTCATTATGTGGTAGGTAAATAAGGTTTTTTAAATTGTATTTTTAGTGTTTCCTATGAAGATTACAAAATTTACTTTTTCTTTTCACAGTAAACTTTTGGGTTTCTCATACCACTTTATGGTTTTTGGTAGAAGGAAAAAAAAGGACTCTCCAACTTCAGTTTCAAAACTTCTGTGGATAGAGTCTGATTAACTTAGACCTAGATCCCACTAAAAAGTGTGAGACTCTATTAGAGAAAGCAGTGTGTGGGATTGAGCCAGTGTTTTTTAGACAACAACAACTACTACTGTCTTTTTTAGTCTTCTGGGGTTAAGGGAATTTCTCCGATGGTTTTTACACTGGGTGTTGTCCTCAGGCCGTTTTATTTTTTGATTCTGAAACAGTCTTGCTAAGTTGTTAAACTGTGCAGGTTCGGTTAGAACTTGTAATCCTCCTACCTCAGCCTCCTAGAGTGCTAAGATTATAGGAGTGTGCTATCATAACAGGCTTAAATTAATTCTTTTCTGTGTCTGATGAAGTCTTTCTCTCACCATTGTATTTGAAAGTACTTATCAATATAGAATTTTAGGTTGACTTTTGGAAGAGAGGTTGCTTCATTGACTTCTGCGTACATTGTTTTAGGTGTTGTCATTCTTTTGTCCTATGAAGAAATTTGTCTCTTCTAGTTTAAAAAAAAACTTTTTTCTGATTTTTTAAGCATTTTGATTGATTATTGTGTACTTTGCCTGTACATTTCTTGTTAGTGGGATTCTCTGTGTTTTTCAGAGTTGTAGGTTTACAGTTTTCATCAGATTTAGAAATTCTTCAGCTAGTATTTCTAAAATATTTTTTCCTTCTGTTTGGAAACTCCAATCACACATTTTATTAGGCTTGTTGAAATTGTTGCACAGATACCTGGTAAAAACTTTTTTGGGGGGTGGTTTTCATCTCTGTAGTTCATTTTAGATACTTTGCATTGCTGTTTTCAAGTTCACTAATCTACCGTAGATGTAGTATCTGACCCTAACATGCTTGTTTTTATTTAACTTCTAGAAGGTGCATACTTAACAATAATATAGTACGCAAATGCATTTTTTAATTGTATTTTTAGTGGTTCCTATGAAGATTACAAAATTTACTTTTTTTTCACAGTAAACTGAGTTTATAATATCACTTTAAGGACAATAAATGTTTACTCTCAACCTTGTGTGCATAAATATACTACTTTTAGGAAAATGTGAAACTAAAATGCAGTTTACGGACGTGGTTTTTTTGATCAAATAATATTATAACCTTGGCTAAAATTGTTATTTTTATTTTAAACAGCTAGTAGTCTTTTAAAGATAGGATGCCAAAAAACTTTTTTTTAAAATTTCAGTATTGAAAGATATTCTTTAGTATCTCTTTTCAATTTGAGATTCCATCTGAGTTTTTCTTTCATCTGTACAACTTTCTTTACTGTTTCTTATAAAACTGTATGGTTATGTATAGAATCCTAGGGTGAATCTGTCTGCCCATTCATCCTGCAAGCTTACCTGCCTTCCTGCCTCTCCCTTCCCTCCCTCTCCTCTCCCCCTCTTCTTCTTCTTCTTTTTTTTTTTTTTTTTTTGGTACCAGGGATCAAACTCAGGACCTCATGCTTGCCAGGCAGGCCCTTAGGCTGTGAGCTAAATCCCCAGCCCCTCTTCTTTTTTTCTTCCTTCCACACTTTTAAAGATATTTTCAGTGTCCTTTTGTTTCTGGTAAAACCAGCAGAATTTTTTTTACTGCTCTGTTAAAGGCAGACAGTGGTGTCTCAGTTCACAAACTTGATTTATTCTACAGTTTTGGAAAAGATGGCCACATTTGTGTTTATGTGGGAAAGATCCTTGTGGTTGTTTGTCACCCCATGCAGAGTTTGCAAACAAAAACACAATTTTGCCAAACTCTTCTGTTTGGGAACCAAATTGTTTGCAAAAAGTGTTTGGAATCAAGGTACCTCTGTATATACTTATTGGTTTTAAGATTTTCTTTTTGACATTGTTTTTCAGCAGTGTGATTATAATATTCTTAATTTCCTTTTAATTTTTTTTAAATACTTGCTTGTGTTTTAAGGAAGTAGGACTTTGTATTTTTTCAACATCAAACCATTGTTCATTCAGCCCTATGTTCTTTTCCCTTTAGATTTCCAGTTATAAATTGCTACAGTGTTTCATATCTCTTGGATTTCTGATACTCTGTTATTTTTTCCTGTAAGTTTAAATAATTTATATTGAACTGTTGGTCTTTATTTCTTTCTTTTGCTATGTACAATCTGCTTCTAACCTCAGGCAGAGTGTTTTTGTTAAAAATTAATACTATGTCTCATTGCTAATATTTACATTTATTTTTATTTATCTTATAATTTCCTATCTTTCATTCATTTTGTCCTCTAAAATCTTTTATAGTGATCCCCTGATAGTAATTTTTAAAGTCTTGTTGCTTATTTCAGCATCTGGACAATCTGTGAATTTCCTTCTGTTGTCTCTTGTAGAGTTCTTTGTTGTTTTGTTTGGTACCCAGAATTGAACTCATGACCTCCTACTTGCCAGGCAGGTGCTGTGCCACTGAGAGCCCTCTTCTGTTGTCTATTTTGCTTTTAATTTTTGACTTCTTGGCATGTTTTGCAATTTTCTTGTATTCTCTCCTACATATGAAACTGTTATAGAGACTAAAGTTATTGGTATGTTATTCTTGAATAGTGTGGTATTTTCCTTTCTCAGAAGGGAAGGATGGGAGAGTGATCTTTTTTGTCAAGAATTTACATGACTGAGGACTCGGTTGGTGCTTGAGTTGACTTCACTTCATGACTTTAAAGAACAGTATGTATATTTTTAGTTTATCTCATGTTTTTTGTTAGTGCAGGAGCAACCCTTTTACATTTATGAGATACCATCTAATGTTTTGATACTTGTGTTCCTCAGAGTAAATGTTTATTTCCTAAAACATTTAGTGTTTTTTTTGTGTGTGGCGAAAATAGTCAAAATCATCTTTTATGTTGTTTGAAAACTCGGTATGTTGTCTTCTGTAATCTGAGTTGCTCACCTTTTTCTTTTTTAATAACTCAAGTACTTTGCATTGTGAAAGTGTTGCCTATCACACCAGACCTAAATTTTAGTTTTGCTCATACTATGAACTACTATTATTACTTTCTCCAGATTTTTTTATGCTTTGAAACATATGTATTGTGAAATTGTTTCAAGGTTTTCTGTTCTTTATATTTAATGTTTTAATTGGGTGTTCATATTTCTACCTTAAAAGTTTTCTATTAAAGTCATTTCACAGCTGGTTGAGATTGTACATACCTGTAATCTGAGCTGCTGGGGCTGGAGGATTGCAAGTTCAAGCCTAACTGGAAATTAAGCAATTTAGCAAGATCCTAGATAGATAAGAAGGCAGATAGATAGACGGCAACTTACTGAGTTAGCAAGACTCGTATCTGATAGGTAGATAGAAAAGAAAATAGGAGGGAAGGAAAAAAAGGGCTGGGGATTTAGCTAAGTGCAGAGGCTCAGTTCAATTCCCACTACTACCCAAAAAACAAAAACCAAAAAATCCCAGAAGAGTTATATATCACAGGGATAAGCATATCAGTTTACTAATATGATGATGGATTTTTTTCAGTTTTAGTTACTCTCATCTTTCAGTTTCATATTCTCCACAGAACTGTGAATGCTTTAGTTTTAGATTATAACTGAGCTATATCCCTGGCCTGCCAGTTGTTCTTATGTTGAGAACCTACTGTAGAGTTAACTGCTTGGGAAGATGAGTTCATGATAACTGGTAACTATAGTTATAAGAATTAAGTTATTCACATACAATAAAGTATAAAAGATCAACTGTACTGGGTGTTGACATAGTTCTGACCAGTCCATTTTCTCCCATTTGGAATGTTTTTTATAAGGAGGATATTAAAGCATAAAATTAGTACAAGAATTAAATACTTGGGTCACTTAATTGTGTTAGGCCATTTCTGTAACGGAGATAATTTTTCTTGTAGGATAAAATAAATTTAGTTACAGAGAACAGGGACATACAATAAATCAATATTTTATAAAAATCAAAGCATACTTCATTTCAAATGGCAGACATGTTTTCTCTTGAGATAATTGACTAATGGGCCAGATAGAACAATTTGATGGAAAGGTATTATGTTGTGAGAAGTACTAAGATTTTTAGTATGTATATTTCTTTCTCTTCTCTCCAGTTTCTTTTCATTCTTTTTTTTGCTGTATATTTTCCTGAAAAGGAAAGAATTAGGCTGAATGATCATTATATCTTTTTGTTTTAATCTTTTTTCGAAATTTTGACAATTGATAAGAAATGTTTAGCGAACAAACATTTTTGTTTTTAGTAGTAACTTAAACAACTTTAGGGAGTTACTTTCATGGTCAGTTGCTGAGACTGTTCTAAGAGACATTGCATGACTAGACATTACTTTAACCTAAATGTCTATGTTCTTGTTTCTTTCTATCATCTCTTACATAATTTTTTTCATAGTTATATGTGAAATTATAGCTTCATACATTTTTCATTTATTTTGTTTCTCAGTTATGTTACAGTATTTCCGATCTGGTTACAATCTGCTAAATGCATCATAAGTTGAAAATACTGTTAACAAACTTGGTTTAGGAACATAATACACTAGAATGTTGGCTTATCTTCATGATCTGGTGGCTTGTCTGGAAATTGTGCTTTCTGTGATTGACTAGCATCTTTAGATGGTGTCATATTGTATGTATGTGGCTAACCAAAGAGAGGATAAAAATTTGTAGTACAGTTCCTACTGAATACCATGATAAAAGTTGAAAAAGCTTAAGTAAAACCATCATAGGTCAGGAGCCCTCTGTATTTGAAGAAGATTAAGCTTCAGAAGAATGTGCTAAGTTCTTAGTATACATAGTTGATCTCATTTTCCTTTTGTTCTTGAGGCTTTGAAATTCTTTCCCTCCCTTTCTAAATCAGTTGCATTCTTATTTACTGATTCTGGTTGAAATGAAGTATTCAGACTTATTTTGAAGATAGGGCTTATTGCTCTATTTTGCATTTTATCTTTTGAAGTACAAAGATCATCCCCCCTCCCAAAAAAAAGAAAGGCTAGAGAAACTGTAGGAATGGGTTTGATGGATTTAAGGTGACCATGTGCTTTTGTAGTATGTGTTATAATGATTCTTCCAGTTTTGATGGCTTATGTTTTTATCATCTGGGCCCTTGTGAAATGTAGATTTGTGGGACCTTACATAGAGCAAGAGACAGGAATTCTAAAATCTGACCAGTGTCTTATTTTAGCAAATGACCTAGATAATTCTGTTACATAGGTAAAAGAAAGTTTGATTAATTTATTTTTGTTTAGGAATTACTGTATTGGATATTTTTTATTTACCCTTTCATAAAATAAGAAAAAATTAGAATTACATTTATTTATAAAATTCTTACACTCTTTATAGCTTTTGGTGTTCCTTTTACATGTATTTATCAGATGCACCTGGAATTGCTTGTTTCTTTTTGAGTTTTAACAGTAAAAGACACTTGTTTTATTATTTTTGATACCTAGTAAATATCAAGGATAATAATTATTAATAATCAGTATTACCTTAATTATCAGTTTTAGGTATTATTCTCTCATTTATATTAGAATTTTTTTGTTTTCAAGTGTTTGATTTTCACTGAAATCTTACACAAAATATGTTGATTATCTTATGTATGTGAGTACTGTAGATAATAACTAGGAATAGTAAGTTAGGCTTTGGAAAGGTATAGATTTCTCCTTATTTACTATAAATGTTTATCTTTGCAAGTGAAGTTCTTAATGGGAAAAATGATTTTTCTATCTAGAAATTATAACTTTTGTCTTGATATTTTAAGTTTGGGAGGAAAAGTTATTCCCCATAAATTCCCCATAAATACTACTTTACATGTAGAACATCTGTTTCTTAAAATTAATTTCAACTATTTTGAAAAATTGCATGCTTTTTGAAATGCCAGCTAGCAAATGGAAAGCAGATAATTAGAAATAGTACAGTCTCCAGCTTATGGACATTCAAGATGTAAGCTTTTAGACGTATACTCTGTAAGACTCATTTTCTTGGATTACTGATGAATCTGACATGTAAATATTCATGGAACTTGTTCATAAGTTAGAAACTCACTGTACACTAATTTAAATAAGTGCATAAAATTGCTTTGTGCTGTTTATGCTGTGGATTTAGTGAAACCTTTCAATTCACAGTTACATTTAAAAAATTTTTTCTATTGTAGGAATCACATGCAGCCCAACTACAGATCCTTATGGAATTCCTCAAAGTTGCAAGAAGAAATAAGAGAGAGGTATATTACTTTATATGTTTTCCATAATAATTTAGTTACTGTTGTTGACTATTCTACAGTGTAAAAAACATTTAACTTTCAGGAAATTCTCTTAAGATTTGTTATTTTAAGGGTTTTGGTTTTTGTTAACTTAAACCTTTACAACTGGATATGTTTTAACCCTTGTTTGAAGATGACCTAGAAAGTTTTTCAGTAAGAGTTACCATAAATACTAACCTCAATCCTGTAAAAAGTAGAAAATAGGATTATTAAATGATAGCCTATCCATCATTATGAAAAGGATATTTTAGGAAAATTTAAAGCCTAAAGTGCTAAAGTTTTTTTAAAGAAAAAAATATATAAGGAGAAAAACAAGTAAAAACATACCCATTTATTTAGAATTTGGAAAGTTCAAGTTATACAGGATAGCTAAAAGACAATTTTGTATTGTTTTATAAGCAGAATGTCCAATTTAACATTTATAAAATTTCTCAGTCTTTTTATGCATGTACAAAATATGGCAAAATAAAATAGCCAAAATCCAGTGCCCTGAATAGCATACTAAAGTAACTTCTGAAATCTGTTTTTTTCTTTAAATTCTCAGCTGTCTCAAATCTGTTATATTATAAAGTTTTGTTATAGTACTTTTTACTCTTAAAAATGCATTAATCATTATATGCTTATTGTCTTTTTTGAAAATAAAAAATGAGAAATATTTTTATTCTGTCAAAATAATCAGAACTTTATATTATTTTAATGTGACATCTTCCTTTCTTTTGGTTATTCATTGTGTGCTGTTTTTAACTGATGTTTTCTTTCCCCCCGCTGTGGTACTGGGGATTGACCCAGGTCTTCGGGTATGCTACCTGAGGCACTTTACCACTGAGCTAAATACCCCGTCCTTTTTTCTGTTGTATTTTGAGACAGGTGCTTGCTAAATTGCCTTGACTGGCTTTGAATTTGTAATCCTCCTGACTCAGCTTCTACGTACCTGGGATTATAGGCAAGGGCCACATATGCCAAGCTGTTTTTAACTTTTTTGATTTAAGTTTTGATTAGATTTGGCTGGCTATTTTGTTGTAATAGGTAAATATTCTTTACATGGTTTATGATTATTCTTTTCATCTTTAACTTGTGTTAGATTAATTGCGATTTTAATATATCTGTTAAAGAGAAATACTTTCATTTGTTAAAATGGGGTTTCTCATTTGATGTTTGAACGTGACAATCTGTATTTCTAATAAAGTACCTGATAATAAATAAGTAAAGGCGCCAGTGAAATGAATAGTCCAAGCATAAGATTCCTGGGGGTTCAAGTTTTCATTAACTCCCTGGCATTCTTTAGTGTTTTTCACTGCTTCTGTATGTATCTGTTGATTGCTACAACAAATTATTAGACTTGAAATAGTTTCAGGTGATGGGATACAACTTATAACTGTAAAACACTGAAAGTTCTAATATGTTTTAATTTTTAGTTGTGTGTCTTAGTAGGGTTGTAAGGGAGGTGCTAGCATTCAGTAACTCATTTGTTTAAATGTCTTAATGTAGCACACTACTTTGTAAACTACTGTATGCTCAGAATCACTCAAGAATTTTGTTAAAATGGGGTTTCTCATTTGATGTTTGAACGTGACAATCTGTATTTCTAATAAGGTCCAGGTGATGTGGAAGTTCTTGGTCCTTGGAACACATTTTGAATAGCAAGGATGAAAATTTTATAACACATGGAAATAAAATCATTAATGCATCATGGTGCACTCAATGTTTTTTTACTTTGGAAAATGACATTTTTTCGTATTTTATACATACCTCCCTTTTAAAATAGAAAATACACAATTTCGTGTTATTATTTTACTTGTTTCTTTTTGTCTTAGTCTTTGAACTCATTGAGAATGAGATTTGGTATTTGGAAAGTACCTGATAATAAATAAGTAAAGGTGCTAGTGAAATGAATAGTCCAAGCATAAGATTCCTGGGGGTTCAAGTTTTCATTAACTCCCTGGCATTCTTTAGTGTTTTTCACTGCTTCTGTATGTATCTGTTGATTGCTACAACAAATTATTAGACTTGAAATAGTTTCAGGTGATGGGATACAACTTATAACTGTAAAACACTGAAAGTTCTAAGATTTTTTTATTCTTAACTAGCGAGCTAACACAGATTAGCCTGCCAAAGTTTCATGCATGTTGACAGAAGATCTAAGGCTGTGGGTTGGAGATAAAAAGGACTTTCTTACTCGTACAACATGTGGCTGCATCAGTTTCATCTTTGCACCATCACCCTGACCCTGAAGTCTCATGGTGGCAATGTGGAGATGGGCCCAGGTTGTTTTTGCACACCTAGTGGTTTGTGTTACACAAAGAAACCCTGTGTTATTAAGGAAACCCCAATATTTTGAAGGGGAGTGTTTGTCCGTCCAGAGTTTCTTCTGTAGGGAGATGCTCTTTTTATTATCTTGGTCAGAAAACAAATGTCCCTCTGCTGGGGATGTTCATTCTTCAGACATCTTGAAATTACAATTTGGAACAAAAGCTATCATAACTTATGCATAATTGGAGAGATCAGTGGAGAATTGTTTTTGAATGACTATATACAATTTGGTTTACTTCTTTTGTTTAATGTATCCCTTATTGAATGACTTTTAAGTATTTCAGTTTTACACAAATGACTGGGGAACTAGGTTTAAACTTTTAAAGATTTTCCTAGTATTTTGATTAAATTTCATAAATTTTTTTCCATTAGTAGAGTCTGGTATTGTACTGGTATATAATCATTTTAAGGTATAATCTACAAATTCGGTTGATTAATGTCTCATATTTTAGTGCTCAAAGAATAAATCAAGTGGTTATATTTTCTTGCATATACTATAAATATATTTGCATGTTTAATACTTAAAGCAAATAAATTTGTTAAAGATACTATCTCCTGTAATACATCTGATACTTAAACTTACACAAGTAAAATGACCTACAGGCATATTTTTTTTTCTAAGATTAACATTGAAATTTGTGATTTTGTTTGTAACTTTTAATTGGGGTTATTGTTTTAGAAATTGATATACAGTACTGGAGTTAAATCTGCTTTTCAGATTTAATATTATTATTATATTTGGCTAGTAATTTAACACTCTTGTATATAGCTTGGCCTCAGTCCGTAGGTCTACAGTCCCAACATTCTGGAACGCTAAAGCAAGACGATCAAAGTTTGTGCCTGGCCTTGTCAACTTAGTAGAGAGGTCAGTGACAAGGCCCTGAGTGCAGTCCCTAGTCCCCGCCCCCCCAGAGAATGTTTACTTTTCTCCTGCTGACTGCTTTTAGAATATTAAGAGAATGGAAAGTGCAAGGTACATAGTAGGCATTTGTGTTAGTTACCTGTTACTGCCTAACAAATCACCGTCAAATTTGATGACCTGAAGTATCAAACATTTATTATGTTAAGTTAGGACTCTTAATGCAGAACAGCTAGCTAGGTTCCTTGACTTAGGTTCTCAACAAGCTGCAGTCAAGTGGTTGGCCAGGGAGGCATTTATCTCAAGGTTCAGCTGGGGAAAGAAGTCTTCCAATCTTGCTCCCTGGCTACTGGAAAGAGCTCCTCATGGTCCCTGGGTTTCTCCACATATCAACAGTCTTGTCTCAGAGGGAAAGTGAGAAAGCAACAATAGGGAATTGAAGACAAATGTCACCTACTTTTTTTGCAGTGTAGTCTTTGAAGTTACACTTTTGCTGTTTTCTGCATTAGAAACAAGTTTATTCCCGATTTACAATTACACAGTGCTAAGAGGTGGATGATCTTCAGAGGCCATTGTAGAACCTGCCTACATCATGTTCAATAATTAAATATATCTAGATGAACATGTTGATCTTCCATCATGGTCAGATTGACCAGAAAGGCTTTGGATTCCATGTGAAAGCCATTCTCGTCCTTTCAGATCTATAATAGTATTTGAAGTTTCCTTATATTTAATTTGATTTAATTTTGAAATAGACTTTTAGGCATTTCTGGTACTTTATTGAATAGTTTTGATGAGGTTTGGGTTCCTGTTGGTTTTGCTTTGAATTTAAGTTAATTGAATTTTAAACTATTTTTTACCTGAAATACAAAAATGTATAAATCAAATTTACAGTTTTAAGAAGAGTGATCATCTGTGTAACTACTGTCCTTGTGAGACAACAGGATGTTTTAAGAATTGCTGAAGCTGCCCACCTGCCTTTTTCAGATGGTAGCCTTCCCCCGTCCTCACTAGGTAACCAATATCCTGTATTTAGAGCAGTCATTTCCTTCCCTTTCTTTTAATCTTTTGTTGCTTAAGTATTCATCTTTCTTTCCACCTGGGCTGTGTGTTTTTGTTGAAAGGGTGTAGTTTGAGAACAGATGTTTCTAAGTTTAATAGAGAATAACCCATCTTTCCTATTATGATAAGTGTCTTTTGTGACAGGTAAAGAAATTTTCACTTGTGGTCATAAAAATATTTTTATTTTTTTACTTGAAGATTTGTCTTTAACTTTTAGATCCAGACTTAGAAATTTATCTTTGTGTATAATGTGATATATAGGGATCTTTTCATATAGTTATCTGGCTCCCTTAGCATTATTTAAAAAGTCCATCCTTTTCTCTATTTCTTGGAAATTTCACTGTATCATGCATCATATCTCCATATATACATGTATGTAAGGTTGTCCTTTCTGGTCTACTGTCTGTTCAACTGTCCTTTTGAAGATACAGTATTGTATTAAATAATGAACTCTAAAGTAGATTACATTAAATAATGAACTTTGAATTGTATTAGTGTATCCTTTTGAGGATATAGTATAGTATTAAATAATGAACTTTAAAGTCTCAGGAAAATCAGCTATTCATGGCTTTTTGCATCTTTATATAAATTTAAGAATCACATAGTACATTCCACCCATTATAAGTTTTTTTTTTTTTTTTTTAATTAGTGTTATTCTGAATCCATGGGCAGGCAAATACAGTAGAATGTGTCTTTACAAAATTGTCATCTACTTCATAAAAAATTCACGAACTTGATTCTTTTCATGATTCTGGTCACAAATCAAATTGGATAAGAACCAACTCAAATTTAGTGGTTAGATTCAGTGTTGTTCTTATGGGGAAATTTGATTTGGTTCTTATCCAGTTCAGTTTGTGACCAGAATCATGGAGAGAATTGAGTTCATGAACCAAGGTACCATTGGATATGGTATTTCTCTACGAGGTGTGTGTGTGTGTGTGTGTATGTGTGTGTGTGTATATATATATATATACACACACATACATATATACACATGTATATATTCTGTCTCTGTATACTTATTGAGGCTTTAGAAAGTCTTTAAAAATTTTGTTATTTTTCAGGTTATCATTCTCATTTTTCATTAGTAACTTTTGATGATTTTGTAAATGATGCCTGTTTTAGTTTCTTATTGTTGGTTTATAGAAATGAAATTGATTTTCATATAGAGTTTTTTTTTTGAAAATCCAGCAACAACCTTAATAAATCCATTAATTTCATTTGATTTGTAGACTCTCATGTTTTTATGTACACATCATAACCTGCAAATAATAATAGTTTAGTGTCTTCGTGATCCTTATCCTTATATCTTTTATTTATTTTTCTTGTCTTACTCTGCTGGCTAGGACATCCGGTACAAAGATGAATAGAAGTGGTGATAGCTGGGCATCCTAGTCTTGATGCTGATCTCAAAGTGAAAGCATTCAACGTGTCACCATTAGGTATGATGTTTTCTGTAGGTTTTTTTGTAGGTTTTTTTTATCATTCAGGAGTTAAATTTGTATTCCTAGTTTGTTAAGTAAATTTTTTTATTTATGAGTGGGATTGTACTCCAAAATTTTTATGCATCTGAGACAGATACACTATTTTCCTTCTGTTATAGTGAATGATTACATTGGTTTAACATTACAGAGTCAGTCAACTTTGCACTTACAATGACTTGCCATCCTGATTGAACCAAGAATATCTTTTCCTAGGTGGTTTACATTCTATGAAAATCCACCAGGGCAGTTGGCTACCCCTATTGGCATCTCTTTGTGTAAACCAATCCTGGTCATTATGTATATTTCCTTGCGTGTGGTTTAGATTATTAATACCTTGTTTAGGATTTTTATGGTTTTCTTCATGAGTGAAATTGTGAGATTGGTTTTTTTCTTATATGAATTATGTGCAATTTTGTCACAAAGATCAGTTAGTTTTACCAAATAAATTGAAGAATATACCTTTTAAAATGTTTTTTGGAAGAGCTTGTTTAGTCCAGGATTGATGTCTTTGTCAAATGTTTAAAAGTCTTGCTGGTGAAGGCATCTGGACTTGTGGTTCTCAGGAAAATTCAACTAACTTGTTGAACATTTATTTGTCCAGGTTTATTCAAGTATTTGTTTTATGTATCACTTTTGATATACTTTTTAAACAAGTCATTTTTTCTCACAATTTTATTTTTTCAACATAATTTTAAAACTTTCTGGCATAAGATAGGTCTTAATAGAGTCCCAAGTTTTTAGTATCCCCAGGGTTTTCATTGGTGTCTTTCATTCCTAATCCTGTGTCTCGTGTTGTTTCCATTTTCCCCTTTCTTCTTGAATGGTTCTTGGCAGACATGTATCAATTTTATGAGTTTCGTTTATGAACCAACTTCTGGCTTTTTTCATGTTTGTTTTATGTTTTCCATTTAATTTATGCTCTTTATTATTTCCATCATACTTGCTCTAGTTTATTTTGTTCCTTCTAATGCCTTAAGTTGGATGTGCATATTATTGTGCAGATTTTTTTTTCTCCTATAGGCATTTTTGGCCATAGTTCTTTTTGTTTTTAGCTGCATATATTGATTTTGGTATCTTATTTTGTTTGTTGTTGTTTAATCCAAAATAATTCCTTATTTTCATTATACTTCTTTATTACGACTGTGTTTTATTTAGAAATAAACTTACTACTTGAACATGAGGTTTCTTTTTTACTATGGAGTTATGCTTTAATTACAGTATTATCAGGAAATACCTAGTAGTCTGTCCCTTTGGATACTGTATTTGCTTTACCACCTTGTAGTTGATTAAATTTTGAAATATTTGTGCTTGGAAATAATGTGTATTTTGCAATTACAAGTGCATTGTAAAGTGATACAGTTGTGGAAAAAATTATGTGTCCTTCTGAGACTGGATTCTTACTACATCTATTATTGAATCATTGTGTTTCAGTTAAATTTTTCGTAGGCAGTATATAGTTGGGATAGTGTATAAAGTACTTTCAATCTTTTATTTAGACCATTGCAACCTATCATTTTACTATTTTATGTTTCTTTTCTCTGGTTTTTTTTTTTTGGTTGTTGTTATATTTTTCTCCCTGTGGATTTTCCCCCTCCTTTACTGGAGATTGAATGTACGGAAAGTTGATTTACACTGTCGTTTGTTTGTTTGTTTGTTTGTAGACAGTCTTGCTAAGTTGCCCAGACTAGGCTGTAGCTTGGATCCTTGTGCCTCACTGGCAATTACTGGTGTATGCCACCATGCTTGGCTTTTTTGTGGACTGTTGACTTCCTCTTTTAGAATGCTGTTTTGATCCATATATTATTTTTTCTTTTTTGAGACAGGGTCTCACTGTGTAGCCCAGGCTAGCTTTAAATTTGTACTCTTCCTGGCTCAGCCTCCCTCGTGCTGGGATTACAGATACATCAGATACATGTCATCATGCCTGGCTCATATTCATATATGTTTTTGAACACATTTTTTTGAATAGTTTTTTAGTGGTTGCTTTTTAAATAAGCTTTATTATTTTGCTCCTTGTTTACATATTTTTAGTCGTTCTTGTTCTGTGGTTTCTTTACAACTTAAAGTTATCACTCTGGGAGGAGTCCCGAAGTTTTAAAATCAAGTCACTAGGTATTGCATGTATATATTTTTAGGGTGGCAGTGCAGAACAGTAAGGGTTTTGACCTGTACATTTCATCCTCACTTTTGCTTTGTGTACTTTATCTAAATGCTTTCTGTTGAATGAGTGGTAACTCTTAGAATTAGTATGATTTTACTACTCCTTTTTTTTTTTACTTTTTTCCCTAAAAATGTAGCAGTTTATTCTTTAATTTGTAATAATTATAATAAATGTATTCTAGATTACATTAACATGTAAAAATCAGAATTCACATGAGTTTAATACCCAGGCTATGTTTTTTCAGCCAGTAGTAGAGTTCAAATAAATGAGTTCTAAAAATGTATTTAAATAAATGAATCCCAAAGGTATTAGAGCTAGTGTTCATTGAGGACTTTTAAATTTTGAGTTCTTTACATTTCATTTCATAAGGGCATCTGAAACTTTTCATTTAAATGTAAATGTTTCTATACATTTCTTTAGCATATGACTATTAGGAGAATGCTACTGTTGGATCATGCTCCGAAGTAGCATTGTGTTATTTCTCCAACTTGTTGTTGTTGTTAATAAAAAATTAATAGTAATTGTTTTGTTAGTGAAAAATTAATAATATAACTTTTTTCCTTTGTTAAAAAATTGCTATGTAGTTATGTTATTGTACAATACTGGGCATTGGACCTGGGGCCTTTGTACTGAGCTATATTCCTAGCCTGTTTTTGATGTTGAAACAGGGTCTTGCTAAGTTGCTGAGTTATGAGGCTGTGCTTGAACTTGCAATCCTCTCTTATCTCAGTCTCCAGAGTGCTAGGATCACAGACATACATCACCACGACTAGCTTCCGTTTTAAGATTTGTTGCCTGATACCTTTTCAGACTTAATAGATAATATCTTTTTTTTAATATTCTACAGGTAAGTTCATCAGGGCAGCATTTTTGTCTTAGTTATTTTATTTTAAATAGAGTCATGAAATTACTGTTGTTAGAAGTAAGAATTATTTGTATATTGGCAGTTTTATATACTTCATCTTATGTATAATAGTCTCCATGTATTGCAATAAATATATTATCTAACAAAAGTGTGAAGGCCCTTTGAGACTAGGACAGTATCTTCAAAGAAAAGAACACTTGATATTTGAAGATCTCAGGCAACCCCAGACATGTTTTTATTTCCAACAGTGTTATGAAAATTATTGACTTTATCTCAGTTATGTATTATATAAAAGTGATGTTGGATGTCATTTGATGTTTACAATGTTAATACTTAGTTTTATTCTCCTTTTAGATTTATTTTTTTAAGCAGTCATACTAAAGACCCCTCAGAATAAAACATTTATTTTCAGAAAGATTTTAGGAGTGGAGCTTTTCAAAGTAATTAAATGAAAATGTTTAAGAAGTCACTAAGGGGATATCTTACTGACCTAGTGGAATTGTCAATGGTCGTGAACTGTCTTAGTGGTAGTAGAAATAACTCATGTTTAAAAATGACTAAAATGTTAGAGAGCAATTTGGTTGTGTTGTATGTGCTAGACTGGAGTCATTTTTACGGTAGGGTGATGTTGGCAGTGGCAATGGAATGGAATAGAAGTTGTGAATTCCTACCAAATCCTGTGAACTGGAGCATTGCGAACTTCTCAGTTGATCAACCTTTCTTTGGGAGTTCTAAGGCAAGAAGTATCTTTTCAGGAAAGGCAGTGTTTGTGTTAAGATAGAAATATTATGTGACACACATCTTAAGGTGTACACAAGTTTATTAAAATAGATGAATGAGTCAGAAGTCTTTGGCAGAGATAATCACTGTGGTAAGCCCTAGTTTGTCTGATAATATACTGACTTTTCCCTTGGTTTTGTGGCTGCCACTTACCTTTCTTTCCTGGTTAATACTGCTTTTTCTTTTATCCTTTTTTTTTTTAACATGAACTTTTCTTACCATCTGGTCTTTGTTTTTAACTTTTTAAAGTACACAGTACTAATTGATATTGGGCAATTACATTAATTAGCATTGCTTCAGATTTATTATATCTCTTTCTTGTGCCTTTTGAACTTTGAACTGCAGCTGTTAATTTTTACTCTGGTTATTCTCTCTATACCCACTATTTTCCACCTGGGAATGTTCTGGTAGTTCTGTAAGATTTAGTCTTTGATTTTATTTTAGTTGTCCAGTTGTTCAGATGGCCAACCCCTATTCTGCTATTCTTTTCAATGCTTAGCAAAATGCCTAGGATTGCAAAATATTTGAATTAATAAATTGTTAGCTGGATTACCAATTGTGCCTACATTATTATAGAAGTCACTAACACTAATAAACCTAAACACACACACACACACACACACACACACACTTACAGTCATTAAACAAACAAAACATTAATATACTGTTTTCAAAACACAGTAGAACTGTAGTAGTTTTTAAAAGCATTGGTTCTGGAACATGAAGGTCACCTTGGTTTGAGTTCCAGTCCTGAGCCAAGCATGGCGGCACATACCTATAGCCCCAACTCTCTGCGAGGGTGAGACGCAGGATTTCAAGTTTGAACCCAGCCTGGGCAATTTAGTGAGATCTTATCTTAAAATAAAAACCAAGGTGTGCAGGTGGGTACTGTAGGTGTAGTTGAGTCTGAAGGTACTGGGTTCAGTCCTCTGTGGGGATGTGAAGAAGAGAATAATACAGTAAGTTCTGCCACTTACACGCTGAACGATTTTGGGCAAACTTCATTAACCCTTCTGTGCTTCAGCTTCTTAAAGGAAATAGTACCTATTTCACATCTGACAATATTATGTAATTGCTCATTTGTTACTTTATATTTTGAAAAGTAGTTTGTTACTATAATTTAAAAATCAGTTTAGTATTTCTGGTTAGAGTAAGACAGCAGATTATGCTGTGATAGAAATTTAAATTGGTATAACGTTTCTGGAAAGCAATAGTGTGTTACATAATGAAGATTTTCTAACTTGCTTTTGGTTTAATAATTTCATCTTACACTTAATAAAATCTGAAATGTTTTCGAAATTCAAAATGAGAAAATCTGAAAGAACTTATGTTCCAAAATTATTATTATTCTTTGTGGTACTGGGGATTGACCCCATGACCTGTGCATTGAGCTATAGTCCCTATGCCCTTTTCAAAAAATTTGAGACAGGCTGTCAGTCATAGTGTTAATTCAGTGAATTCAGTTGGCTTGAACTTGTGATCCACCTGACTCAGCCTTCCAGAATTGAGATTACAGGTGTGCATCACTATTCCTAGCTTCCAGAGTTAGTTATCATAGTTCATAACAATTTAAATCTCTAATAAAAGAGAAATACTTAAATATATTGTTAAATGTTATACTTCAGTTAAAGTGTTTGCATTTTAATAGCATAGAAAGTGATTATGATGCAACAAAGAAAATACGAAAGATTGAAAATCTTGAATATGTTTTAAAAGTCCATTAGAATGTGTTAAGATGCTAATTTATGATTGCTTTTAGGTGGTGGGATTTAACTTGTTTCAGGTTTTTACTTTTGAGATGGGGTGATTGATGAGGGGACATGCTGAATTTGTTTTTGTATTTTTAACAAATACGGTAATGTGAAAGTTCTTTGAGTATTTTGCTTTTTTTTCAGTCACTTATTGTCGTTCATCTTTCACATTTTTATTGTAAAGTCAATCTCTGTTGTATTAAAGAAGTACATTAAAGATTTAGTCACTACATTTGAACTTTACAGTTTGCAGCTGCTTGTTTTAAATGGTGAATTTTTTCATATTCCTCTAATTTACCATTATGCTCAATTTTCTAGAAATCATTTATCAGATGTACTTTATAAATATAATGATACTGGCATGGTTTGACTTAAGCTTTTTATTTTTTTCCCCCCACTCTCTTTAATCTACAGCAACTGGAACAGATCCAGAAGGAACTCAGTGTTTTGGAAGAGGATATTAAAAGAGTGGAAGTAAGAAATAAACAGTTTCTCACATCTCTAGCAATTTTCAGTTTCATGAAATTGTCACCTTTCCTTTAAGTTCTTGCATTAAATTTATGGGATTGGTCTTGGTTATAAAGAAAGTAATGGGTGGTACTTCAGTTTTTATCGAGTGTGCATTTTTATGGGAAAAGATAACATTTTCTCTATATTAAAATGAGAACAAAAATCGCTTAATTTTCTTTATTATGTCAACTCTTAGAATCCTCATTGTTACTATTAAAATGATTCTTCAATATTCCATTTTATTAAGTAAATTTTTTTTACCTACTGTATTTACTAAATTGTAAAGTTAATTAAAAGAGAGATAAGGGAATATATTGGCAGTATTCTGGGAATTTATAATACCTAGTTTAGTTAAAGACTCCATCAGAGGATTATTGTGAGCTTCTTTGCTATTGGGATATAAAGTGATTTATTGCTTTTGGCAGTATTTAAATTTAATGTGTGGTTTTTATTATTTGCATGTTATAATTTTGTTTTCCTGACATGCAGAATATGTTCAAGGATAATCGATTTAATATTTTGTGGGTTTTCAGTATCTTATGTACTAAATTACTTATTTGTGTTACTTGCTTGACTGTATAATTGAGCTGAGCCTGAATTATCCAGCCATACTCTGTATGATAATGTAGCCTGAGAAACATTCGTAAATTTCCATTTTTTCCAGTAATCAAAATGTAAAATATGAAAAAGGAGGCTGGTTGTTACTGTGATTTAAAACTGTAATTTATGTGATAATAGTTGATCATGAGGTCTTTTCCTTAGGTTTAATGATAAAAAATTAGAGTTTGTCATTATTAAAGAAATAAAGCTAAATTTTTAATTAATAAACTTGTTACTTTCTTCCTATCTAGGGAATTTTTTGTTTGCTGATCTAGGGAATTTTTTTGAAGCAGAAAACGAGATACCTGTTTCCTTTTTTATTTTAAATACTTATACCTTATGATCCAGTTACCACACTTTCATATTTATTTGTCCTAATGCATATCAATAAGTAATCACACAAATGAATGATTTGCTAATTCAACATTCACGTTATACTGTTTTTCTTTAAAATACTTGGTTTTGTCTTTTTTCTATGTTTGGTGGCATCATTAGTGATAAATAGTATTACGTGATTTATAGTTCTTTAACAATTTGTACTATAAAAAAGATTTTAAATTTTCAGATTTTCTTTGCTTTAGTACTCTCTGGAGAAGAATCCTTGAGAATGGATGAAAAGGAATGGATGAGAAGGAATGGATGAAAATCCATTACTGGAAGGGAATAGAATATTCTGTTTTTGCGTTGTTCATCTTCTGTTTGGATATCTATTATAATTCAGTTAATTGTATTTTTAGGAAATGAGCGGCTTATACTCTCCTGTGAGTGAAGATAGCACAGTGCCTCAGTTTGAAGCTCCTTCTCCATCACACAGGTACAAAGCTTAATCTAAGAATTATGTAGGATTTGTATTACGAAGTATACATACAGTACTAGTTCCCGGAGCCTTTTCAATGGAATGTATGAAACCCCTGAGAAACTTTTTCAGGTCATGATCTAGAAATGAGATTCAGATGGCCCATTTGTTTTACTAATGCTTTTGATGAAGAAATAGTGAGTTGTATGTATATTTTGAACTCACATTTGGATTAGAAGTTTGTTGAATTTCTTGAAATAATGATAGCTTTATAGCTATGTTATGAGTTAAAGTCAGATTACATTCAAAATTAAATTTGGGAACATAAAATGGTAATATCAAGGGAAAAATGTTACAAAAATCTTGTACTTTTTCTCTAACTTGTTGACTTTTCCTTGATGGGCACTCTTCATGGATTTAAAATGATGGCATTAGGTACGTTGTTAATTTGGCTCCCTCTGGTATTTTTTTTTAATAACTCAGATTTATTTAGTTCTTTATTTTTATTTTCTTATTTAAATATTCTTATTTAATTCTTACATTTATTTTCTATATTGAATGCATCTAATATGCTGGACACTATTCTAGGTGACAAAACTCCTGTGCCTACAGTACTTACTATTCAGATGTGTCTGTGGAGGTTGGGGGAGATATTAAATAGGCGAATATATAACATAACATTAATACAGAAGATTGCATGTGGTTTGGTTAGTTGGACTTCTCCAAGGGGTGACATTTAAACAAACACTTGAAAAAAAGAGTAAATATAATAAAAAGTTATTGGATGTATAGAATCAGATTTAGATTTTTAAAATGTATATGTGGGTTCCATGTGGAAGATAGAGAACACCTTATCTTGTCCTTCCCAACCTTATGTTACTGGAAGCAAGGAAAAGAGGCAGGAAGCATTTTAATAGTCTAGCAGCAAGAAAATTATAGTTTGGATTAGGATTTTGTGGTTAGAAGAGATAAAGTAATTAATTACAAGATAGAATGACAGATCTTATGAATGATACAAAATTTCATGAAGTCTATGAAAATATTGGAGAATTGGTAAAATTGCTTTTGGAATTACTGTCAGATGAGATTCTGTAAGTTATGTTTATTAACAACTGAAGGGCAAATAGGCAAACAATATTTTTTTAAAAAGGTTTTGATACTTTTTTTAAGTAGGTTATTCAAATATCAGTTTGGGATTGAGAAAGGCATTTGGGAATATTGCTGTAGACCTTAAATACACTTAAAAAATGACCCTTAAGATTAAGATACAAAGTAATTGCTGTGAAGAATGTTACACTATTTATATTTGGGTTTTTTGTTGTTGTTGTTGTTAAGAAATACATGTAGTTGCAATAATATTGACCCCTTTTTTTCATAGTTATTAGCACATTGTTTAAATTCTAGATAGCTTTGGTTTTCAGTCCTCAGTATTAAGATTTTCTCTCTTTTAAGCAGGCTTACTTTTAAAAAGCCTTCTAAGGATTCATATTTATTTTTCTTTTTTTAAAAATTTTTTTATTTTGAAGGTAGTAGAAATACAACAGAACAAGACAGAACAAAGCCAATTGACACAGTGCAGTGAAATTGGTACAGAACTTCATAGCAGGTTACCGGGTAACAGTAATAGGTTCCATAGTATATCTCATCTTCACAATGGTTGTCTAGCCAATTAGGTATAGCAAAATCAAACCAAAGACAGAATATTATAAAGCCAATCGAAAGAGAATATTGAATAGAGTAAAGCATATCATAATGAAACCAAACAATGAAAACAGCATTTGCTTTCAAACAGAAGATAGAGGATATCCCCCATATTTGCTATGTTGCATACAATCATCCTCCCAGGAGATGCTCAGACCTCTGTCCCCATTTGCTAATGGGGTGGGTTTTGGTGTCTGATTCCAAGACACTGGTATGTAGGCTCACAGGAGACGCTACTGGGTCTTCTCCTGGCTTACAACTGACGAAGGCACTTACCAAGAGGGCAGGTGAATTGCTTCTTTGTGGAGCCACCTGATTCCACCATGGCTCAGGACACAATATTTCTTAAGACCAGACCAGCAGTCAGGTTATGTGTAAGGGGAGCACAGTTCTTTGTTGTTCTTTATTTTTCTATAATAAGGATCTTCTTTATGTATCATGTCATTGAATCCTTTATGTAGAACCTGAGTTTGTTTATTAAACTGCATTTCTATGAAATTAAAGGGAGCCCCTTTACACCATCTTTTATTTGTCCTAACTTGCATAATTGTTACATCCTGTCTAGCATTTCTTGCTGCATTCTTTAGATCTAAGCATCACAAGGAGTCTGGCGATGGTCTTTTCACCTATTCTCTGTTGCATTGTTGCTAGAAACATGAGCTTTCTTTCCTGCTGGAAGTAATTCATAACACTAAATTTCACCTTGTTTCTTTTGCCTGGAAGCCGTCACTGGATTCATTTAAATCATTCCCCCCCCCCCAGTCCCTTGTTTCTATCTCTAAGAATCCAATTTATGGCAAGCTCTCGTTATTTTTACAGACTATTTCCCTAAAAAGTGAGGGAAGAGGAAAGGAAATAACACATAAGATTAATCACATATTTAAATAAAAGTCCTATTTATTTTGTTCCTACTTTTATAATGTGGTAGTTTGTGTGAATTTCCTATGCTTTATGATAATCCTGTGAATATGGATTTTTTTCTTAAACTTCTTTTTTTATATGAACATTTATACTTAGTATAAGCTTAAAATATATTTTTGAGTAAATACTTAACCTAGAATATCACTTAGTTTTCATAGTTCATGATACTTAATTGAAACATTACCTGTAGTATACTTAGGACATAAACTAATTATTTTGATTTTCTTTTAAAAGATTGTCAGCCAGGCATGTTGGCACATGTCTGTAATTCTCTCACTCACGGCTGAGGCAGGAGGATCATCTTGAGTTCCAGGCCAGGCTGAACTGCATAGAGAGAACCTGTCTCAAAAAACAAACAAACAAACAAACAAACAAATAAATATATAGGAAAATTATCATGTAGGCTTTACTGGATTGGGAGTGAGATGAGTACATGATTATTCTCTTGATACATTTCAGTAGGATAATTTTTAACCTTTTAAATCTTCACCCATAGCAACTTTCTTATGAGAATCAATTCAAATCAGATTGCTGCCCTCAGGGACTTGATAATCTTGCTTTAGATTCTGAAGAAGAAAGTTTTCACAGTCTGCTTTGTGAACTATAGTTTATATTTTATTGTTGCATATGTGTATGTGTGCGAGAGATACAACGTGTCAGTGAGAGTATGATAGATGAGCATGATTTCTTGTTGCCAAATAGACTTGATTCTTTATCTAAAAGGATCATTATGAGTATATATATAAAATCCATTCTTTAGAGAATTATTACTATTCTATACATTTTTAAAGTTTTAGTTCAACCTGTAAATAAGAAAGTGAAACATTTTTATCATTCTTTTTCCTGGCAACATGAAGACAGTGCAGTTTTATTGAGATGGAAACATTTTTAGATTTGGTGTGATTATCTGTGAATATCTGATAGAGGTCTGTGGAGTGGACTTTTATTTTACAAGGACTAATAAATGTGGATTTTGGGTTCTTTAAAATTTGCTTAGTGTAAGTGTGTATGTGAATAGGAAGCACGACTAAATGGTTGATTCCAAGACATGGGAAGTGAGAAACTCAGTAAGGAACTTGGTCTCATTCTGTGGCTAACTGTAAATATGGTGGGATGAAGAATATTGGTGTACTTTCCTCGAGATTTTAAATTGTCTTCCAATTCGTTATTACAGTGTTTGCCTGTAAATGTCTCAGTGCTTTACATTAATGTGACTTCTGTCTTAGAAATAATTGTTTCATAGTTGCTTTTTGTCTTTAAACAAGTATTTCAGAATTATCAGATATCAGTCTCACGTCTGTGTTTTCAGAACTTCGAAGAACTTGGTTTGAAGAACATTAGTTGAAGCTTCTCTGCTTTAGCTGTATTCACTGTAATATCAGCTGCTAGTTTTAAATTTATCTTGTTTTCCTAAAATAAAATAGTAATACAGTAGTAGTTTCTGATTTATATAGTCTCTTATCTTTAAAATACTTTCAATGATAGAAAATTGCTATTGATGGTAAGTTTAACTCTCTTAAGAGAGCTGTGTATCAATTTAAATTCTTTTTTTTTGGCCTGGGCATGGAACTCATGACCTCATGCTTGCCAGGCAGGTGCTATGTTGCTGAACTAAATCCCCAGCTCCATCAGT
Source organism: Dolichotis patagonum (assembly GCA_004027295.1). Classification (NCBI taxonomy): domain Eukaryota; kingdom Metazoa; phylum Chordata; class Mammalia; order Rodentia; family Caviidae; genus Dolichotis; species Dolichotis patagonum. Next base: position 44,590 of record PVJX010007092.1, on the reverse strand, counting down.
TTTTATTCTTAATTGTCCTTAAAGTCTGTGATACAGGAAGAGGGAGATATAAATAAAATATAGATGAGAATTTTGATTTTACATGTTCTTGATGTTTTACATGTTGGATCATTGTTTGGCTTATCTCTAGTAAATAATGTATTGTTAATGACTCCTTTCTCACATATTAATCCTTAGGTTCTTAGTACTTTTAGGCAGTTATTGACTCAACTGCTTTATTTTACTTAAAAACAACTTTTTCTAAAATCATAGGAACTGAGATATTTTTTATGCTCATACGTCACTGTAATCTTTATAAATTATTGGTAATTTATTGTGAATTTTAAATAGACCTTTATATGTATAAATCTAAGCATTTTTAATATAAGCTTTATTTTCCATATCAAAGAGAGGAAGATTGTATATTGCAATGCAGGAGATCTTTTGTATACAGGGAAACACTCCCCTCTATACTCAGTCTCCAAAGCCACATAATTATTTAAAAGAAAACATTAAGAAACCTCAGGTATACTTAATGTTTTATTGTATTTTAATGATTACCTATGGTGTAGGAGTGGTAGTAGAACCAGTTGATCATTTTATTGTTCTGTTAAAGGTGACTGGCCTTATGCAGACCCTCTACTTGTGCAGGACTTGGACTTGTTGCCATAGGCATTGAAAGATACTGAATTTTTATTTTTTCATTTACTCATCCTTTACTTGTTTTTCATTATTGGCTTAATTTTATTTCTTCAGTTAGCTAAGAGTTTGAACAGTTTTTCATATGCTTGACTAGTCATTTGCATGTCTTTTAAATTTTTTATTGGTGCATATATTAATTATTCACATTACTGGGTTACATTGTGGCATTTTCATACAGCCATATAACATAGGTTATCAAGTCTGTCTCCTCTGTTGTCTCCTTTGCCTTGCCCTTCTTTCTCTCCTGATCTCTTTGCTTTTATGACATTGAATTTTAAAGTTGAACTAGAACAAAAATAAATAGAAAATATAGACATGAGCTTAACTGATAATGATATATGGGTATCTTTTGTATATCATTTTCTCATTAAAATTGATAGGTAATGCAACAAGTTATAAAATTGTTTCTTGAAAGGTGTAATTTTCTTGGAAGGGTATTATTTAGAATTTTGGAGAGTTTATTTTAAGTCACTCAGCCAGTATTTGAAATGCACCAGGCACATGTCAAACACTGGTAGGCACTGACAGATCTGAAACCTCTTCTCATAATGAGGTAGTCTTCAGATGAGAAGTAACATTAGCTGGTGAATTGGTAGCGGTGAAAATATAGTACAGTATATGCAGACTTTTATGATTTTAAGAATTTTAATCTATAAAAATGCATTTGAACTTTTAAAACTTCATTATGTTTGACTTGTAGGCATCTTTGGGTTCTTGTTATACACTGTAGTTTTCACCGTCTGATGAAGATACTAGTAGTCCATTTAAATTCTGAAATCTGAGCTCTTATAGAGGCCAATTTGAGTTCATTAATGTTAGGCCAGACCACTGCGTGATGCAGAGATTTTGGAATTCTATTACCAAATATAAACCATTAGTTCAGAAATAGATCTTAGAGATAAACATGCAGAGAAGTAGTGGAAATTATGCTTGGGAAAGTATGGAAACACCAGTTTAGTTGATTTTGTGTCTGTTTTGCCGACACTGCTGATGTGTTTTAAAATCTGATTCAGACATGTATATTTTTCATTTTATAAAAGAAAGCTCAAACACTCAACCAGAAGCTTATGTAACTGTATCATATATCACATTGGTGAGGGTGAGGTGAAGTTTTTTATTTCTTTTACTTTTTTGGTGGGGAGTAAAGTTGCACATCTCTTTGTAATGTTTTGAAAACATCTCAGCTTCAGTTCCTGGGCTTGGGAGAGTTAAAATTAAGTATTCTTGAACAAAACAAGTTATTGGTATTTATTGTTTGTTTCCTGTGGGTTCTATTTATGCACAGTGATCAGATCTTGTTGCATGTGCTTTTTGTTCTTTCAAATTAAGAGTCATACAGGAAATTTCATCCCTTTGATTATTGGCTTAGTCATTTTCCTTGTTGCTGTGACATAATACTCCACATCTGCAATTTAAAGAAGAAGTTTATTTTGGCTCACGTTTGAGTCCGTAGACAGCCAACCTGTTCTTGTTTGAGATAGCATGGCTGAGGGGCATGGTGGAGGAAAAGTTGATCAGGGCATGGCAGCTAGGAGGCAGAGCACGAGAAAAGCTGGAGAAGGATATGCATCCTCCCAGGTCATGTGCTCAGGGACCTACCTACTTCCCACCAGGTCAAGTGATGCTGCCGTTTTCCATTTCTGCAGTTTGTTCCCTACCCAAGTCCCATCATACTTTCTTATTTCGGATACCATAACCTTTAAATCTCTTTCAGGGTTTTTAAAGTAAACCTCTAAGTTTACTTTTAAAACCTTTTTCTATAATTCTTTCAATCTGATTTTTATAACTAAGACCATGTAGCTCCTATATCATCTGATAATTAAACATTTTTCCACTAGGAAGTACAAATAAATTGGGAAGGAATAGTAGAATACAAAGTATGTAACCAAATACAGCACTTTGTGTAATGAACTGTGACTCATTCCTTTCAGCTTATTTTTTTTCTGTTTTTGCAGTTCTACTAAGCAAAGTTTTTCTTTCCAAAAAAGGCAGTAAAGCAATAGGCTCAGACCTGTTCCATCTTTTAGAAAATTTCCACATATTTTTTACATCTGTCAGAAGTTTCTCACTAGGAAGAGAACTTCTTTTACAGTGAAAACTTTAAAATCGTTGCCCTTTTCTTTTTTCAACTTCAAGATTATTGTGTAGTAACTTACATTCTTAAAAGCAATACAGTATTATGTTCCCTCGTTTCCTTAAGCATAATTACAACTCTTTGTATCTTTGTGCTAATGTTAAGAGAGGAAAATTTTTTTCTGGACTTCTAAAGCATAATATTTGTATCTAAATCAAAAATCTTTCCTAGATATACTGCCCTGGAGAACTTTATTTGCAAAATATGCAACTATTAGAATAATATTGTAGCTCAGTATTGGGTACTGCCTTGTAATTTACATATACTGTTTCTTCAAAACAGATTTTATATAATAGATTTTATCTTTGCTTTTTATTTTACTAGTTAGTAAACTGAGTCAAAGAGACAAAGTAATTTTAATTTGCTCTGTGTCACACAGAGACATAACTGATACTCTTAGCAAGGCATTTCTGTTCTAAAGCCTATAAAACTTTGGGAGATGAAAGGGTTGTGAAGACATTCCAGAATTGGGAACAGGTGATAAATGAAACCAGTTTTCTGCTCAAACTGAACATGGTGGTGATTCTTCAAAAAGAGAAGGCACGGAGTCACTTTGATGGTTGTGTACCATAAGGATTCTGGAATTATGCTACCTGGGTTTGAATTTCATTTCTAAAACTTATTACCAGTGTAACCTTAGTGAAGTTTATTATTTTCTGTACATACCTTTGTTTTCTCATATGAAAAATATGGATAACTGCTTGAATTGCTGGATAAAATGTGATAATATGTTTGAAGAAACGAAAATACTGCCTGGCATGTAGAGATTCAGTAGATATTAGTTATCAGCCGACAGATTATTCACATCAGCTGACGGATTATTTACATCAGTTTTGGTTAATATGACTGTCAAATGTTAAAAGGTATGGAGAATATAAAAGAAAAAAAATGAACATTTAGACTGATTCTGGCCCAAGGGGGTGGGGCGAGTATCTGCAAAGTTGAGGCCATAAGAATTTTGCTTGTTAGTAATTGAGATTTACCATTAATTTAAAATTCAGTAAAATTATTAATTAAAGTATTACATATTTGTCAGATTGTTTTCAGGGTACTTTTTAAATGTATTTTGAGGAAACTGGCTCAATATGAAGAATACTAGAAAGAAACATTGTTTCTGTAGCTATATGAGTTACTATGTTAAGTATAGAAGCTTATGATTTTTTGCTTTAAATTAATAGCTAAAAATGTCAATGATAGCCTCTAATTTCATGTGTGTACTTGGCAATTTTTGGCCTATTTGGTTCTTTTATTTTTTTCACAAAACTCTATACTTATTGATGTCTATGTTGAGACTTAAATGAACTGAGTGTGCTTACTTTGCTTTATAGATTCAGAAGTTGTCTCTTCATTATTATTAAGCTAATATATTAATAATTTAAATTGTAGATTGCTTTTTTCAGATAAAAATCCAGTCTAAAATTAATAAACCTATTATTATTACACCAAGAATAAGCTGCTGTTGTCTCTTCGCTATCTATTGATTAGAGGGGTATTTCATATGTGAAACTGACTTAACAATCTGTCTTCTAATTATGTAGTATATTTTCACATTTGGAAGCAAGTAACTGAACTCAGTGTAGTTGTGTGACACCTTGATAGTACTTAACTGAATTTCTTTTTACTCCAGATTAACTGCTGCAGTGTTTTCATTTACATTTTTAGATGAGCTTCTAGTTGTCACCAGCAAAAACATTAGGAATTACCTTATTTTCCTCATTTTAATAGAAGTGTATTCCTAATTCGCTTTTGGTTACTACTCTGAAAATTTCTTCTTTCTGTTACCATGTTTGATGTCCTCATTAAATTTTTATAACTTATTGATGTTTACTTGAAACTGACACTGTCTTGTGTTTGGAGTTCACTGTGTTTCCTTTTTTTCCCTTAAGATGTGTCTGTAAACTGAGTGAGTTAATGTGGGATTTTTTCCAAATCTTCACCCACAGACCATAAAATAGGAATATAACATAATGGCTCAAAATTTGCTGTCATTAATAAAACACCATTTAAGACCTATAATGCCAATATCTTAAGCTAGTTGGCATTTTAATACATATTTTCAACATATTATCTCTTTAATATTATGCTAAGATATCAGTATCATTAAGGCTAGCACTTAAAAAATTTAGAATTACAAAGCCATGAAAAATAATAGCTAAAAATAATTCTGTTGACCTCTAAACATACATCTATATAATTTTATTAATGCTATACAATGGTAAGTAATTGGGTTTCATGAGTAAAAGACTTTCTAAAAAAAAAATTGGTGCTGGAAATTGAATCTAGGGCCTTTAAACTGAGCTAAATTTCTCCCCTACTTCCTTTAACATTTTGAGACATGGTCTACCTAAGTTGTCTAGGCTGGGCTTCATATTTGCAGTCCTCCTGCCTCATCCTCCAAGAGTGCTGGAATTACAGGTGTGCGCCACCACAGAAACAGTCTTTTGAATGCATGGCATCTCGCTTTTGGCCCTGTTAACCCATGTACGGAATAAACTGAGAATAGCATATAAAAGTACTTGATGCTATAGGGAAAGTGTTGTTTTATTTCATTGGAAGAAACCCACAGCAAGAGAGCATAAATTTGTGTAGCATAAGGAAAGGCTCTTTCATGTATAATTGAATTTTATTGTTAGCGCAGACAAGAACGCAGTGAATTAACACCTGGGTAGTAATATATTGCTGCTATTAAAAAAATGACAACTGTAAGGACAGTTCTCTATGACTTACAACTTATAATATTTATGAAATGTAAAACTTTGTTGACAACCAATTTGGTTAATAGAAGCCAAAACTTATTGTTAACTGTATTTTAGCATTGTATTGAGAACTATACACACATTATGTCATCTCACACCTCTGTGACATATTATCATTTATTAGGTAGAGAAATGAATGGTAAAATAAAATTAATAACTCATGATGTCCATTTATTTGCTGAAGTTTCAAGTAAAGTTGAAACTTTTTACTTCTAAACTTTCATGCTAAAATACCTGAGATAATTATTCTGTGTAGTTGAGTAGTGTCTGTTAGTACCTTCAGTTGGGATAAACAGTATGAATATCTTTATTGCAGAAATATGAAAGAACAATGTAAAAAATATAAAAAACAGTTTATCTTGGTTGGCATGTATGTTATACAATTTCAGCTGTTGATAATTTTTATAGGCTAGTTTATTGAAGAATAAAATGAGATAGTACCGATGAAGTGGTAAGCTAGAGGAAGAAAAAGATGTTCTGGGCTTTTAGTTTTTTTCTCAAATTAGGTAAGAGAGTGCACAGAAGATACACTAAATAAATAGAACAAACGAGAAAACAGATTGTTTGACCACGGCAGCTGAAAACTAGTATGTAAATTTTGGGTTTGTGAAAGACTATTGTTATTTTACAGTTGTCCCATTCCTTTGGTAATTTTGTTTCACACTTTGCATAGTTGTAATATTTTTGGGACTTGAGACACAGTCTATAAATAGTTTACACCAACCTTAATCTACAGTGAGGAAACAGTAGTGATTGTGTAGGAGCCTGTAGCTTTCTAGTGGCTTAGCAGGGTATGTTAACCATAGCTTTTGATTGCATGCTTGTGCTCTTTTCCTACTACTGTGAGTCCTCCTCTCCTTAAAATTCCAAAAAAAAAAAATCATAGTTTGGAAATGAAATACAGACAAAAACTATGTATGTACAGTTACCTTCTAAGTATTCCCATTTTGTAGTCTTACTTGGTGTATATGTTTGAGATAGTGGATAAAATGATAAATTAAGTATTTGCTGGTTTTATGTTTATGGGTTGTATGTTTGATATCTAATAAAATGATTGGCAGTAAATGTTTGCTTAAAAATTAATATTTGATTTGTAGATACATTTTTATTTATATCTACTTTTTCTGTTGCTAAAGTAATGTAAATACTGAAATCACATTTTTTTTCTTTCTTCATTTTGCAGTAGTATTATTGATTCCACAGAATACAGCCAACCTCCAGGTTTCAGTGGCAGTTCTCAGGTAAATGACATGTTTAACAGTATGTTTTAGCAGTAACAAGAGTATAATCACTTAAGTTGTAAAGTCTTAGATTAGTTTACTGAAATGTCCTATCATCTAGACATGCTATTTCAAACAGCATGGTGTTGATTAGGACCTGAATAGCTCTGATGTGTAATGTCAAAATTAGCTCTTCATTTGCTTGCCAATGATGAAAGAGTTTTAGAAGAATGTTTTTAACTTACTGATAATATCAGATCTTGAGAAGACCTTTAGGAGGAAACTGAAAAATTAGATCATTGCCTTAGAGATAAGAAAGTTATAATCTATTGATTAATTACCCATCATTATGTTGACACTTTGAGCTTTGCTAGGTGCAGGCAACTCAGACTTAAGTACTATAGGCATTAGTCTCACCTCTTCTAGTTAATTTGTTGACTTTTCTCTCACTGTTTTTGACTTGGGAGTGCTGGTGTTTGTCAGTTTCTAATTTTTGAGGCCTGACAAGGGTTCTTTTAACTTTTAGAGAAAAGTAACAATACCAAAAATAGTTTCTTCATGTCCTCCTTCATGTAGGTTGTCCAAACAGTAACATTTTGTCTTATTCTCATTTAATACCTCATAATATATAATTTTATCCCTGGACTGCTTGAGTTAGGTACAGGCACACATTCCTTTACTCTTAAATAAATCTCTGTATGTTTCCTTATAAACAAGGATATCGTATTACATAATCACAATACAGTTTTAAAGTTGAAGAACTTAACGTAGATGCAGTATCATTTTCTTATCCCTAGCTAGTATTCAGGTTTTACAAATTGTCCCAATACAGTATTATACTTTTAGTGGAAGGAAAAATTGAAGCATTTTTAATGCATATTCATTTGTGTATATATTCACTTTATGTGAAAAAATAATGCAGTTATTTTTACTAAGGTGGAAAGTAGGTTCTTGGAATTATTGCTTTTGTTTTTCATTTTCTTACCATCAGTTTGGATTACTACTGTTAATTTTTGTGTGTGACAACTATAAACAACCTATGTTATCTCCATGTTCCTGCTTCCTCTTATCCTATTTTTTTTACTACTAAGTTCATCGATTGGTTTGTATCTATCTCGTTCCAGCCATTAGACGTTGATGCAGGTATTTTTAGTAAGACCTGATGGAATATGTCAGGAGAAATTTTAAATCCGTAAGTTGAAATACACTGTAGAACTTGAGAGAGAAAAAGCAGTCTCTGAATCAGGAAATCACCTTGGCATTCATAGATAGACTTTGATATACTCCTTTTGAACATAATTTTACAGAATTTCAGCATCAAACAAGGTTACTCCATAACTTGGAAAACGAAATAGAAACCTAGAATATGCCATAAACTTATATTAGGACATAAAAATGTCAGTGTACATAGCAAAGAAAATAAAAAACAAGCACAGCTGAATCTTGACTAAATATGAGTGATTACTGCTACTTTACCATTTATAACTTGAGACCACTAGTCTTGTACTCCTGAGATTTGTTGAGATTGTTATAGAATTAGCCTCAGATGATAGTGTGTAGTCTGAAACGAAGTCCTACTTCCTTGAACATACCTTTAAATCATATAATGCAAGTCTAAATCCTTTAAGTCATTTCTAAGATCCTCTTGCTTATGCTTCTTGCTTACCCATGGTGTGCTGACTTACTTGGCATAAGTAGTAAATAAAACTTGTCCAGCTACCCATATATTCTTGTTGGCATTTGCTGGAGGGCATTTGAAAACCTAAGGGAGAGGAACAAGCAAAGGTTTTCACTATTATCTTTTATGTAACATTGTTTTGAAACAAATCCCTTCAGCTACAAAAAAATAGAAAATTGAATGTTCAGGGAAAAAAGAACAGTACAAGTAACAGACTATTTCTAACATGATGATTGGACTATCATTTTTTTTAAACTTTATGATGATGAGAAAGTAACATTTATTTGCAATTTTGATCTTTTCCCAGGCCAGCCCTGTGGAAAGACATTGTTTGTTTTTGTTTTTAAAGACCTAAATAAAGAAGAAATGAATGCCTAAGCTATCTGAATATCTGTTTGGAAGTTCTAGGTAGAAGGAAGAAGTAAATAATCCCTATGGTAGGATCATACCTGACAGTCCAGTAAACCAGTGGGACTGGAGAGAAAAGTAGAAAGTGAAGTGATAAATGTAACAGAGGTTAATTTGTACTTAGCTTTGTTATGTCATTATGAGGACATTAGAGGTTTTGTTTTGTGTTTTGTCAAATGAATTAAGATTAATTTTTTTTAAAAGTACTTAAAGTACTTAAAGACTTGAATACCTTTATGTCAAGGAATAGATGGATGCAAAAAACTCAAAAAATAATGCTAATGAAAGCATTACATATTGTATGCATATGAAATGTATTCAGAATTATATTAAAAAGTGATAGTATTTAACCCTTCCAGTTTTAGAGAAAAATGAAAATAAATGAATTTGGCATTTACCCCGAGAAGTTACATTATCGTAAGATGGTAAATATAGAAAACAATTTTAGCAAGAGCCTTATGTAACATACATTGAAATTAGATGTTATACAAACTAGTTTAAAATAAGACAGTACAGGCACATATTAACAAAAATAGCAGTTTCAAATGTGTAACTTTCAAAATATAAAATACTAAATTAGATTAAGACAATTGTAACATCGTTTAGCTAGACCCAACAGTACTGTGTTCTCTGAACTTTTTTGGTAGAATGAAAGAATCAGAAGTTAATATGGTGAAAGCATTTACCTAATCAGGTGCAGGTATTAATCATGTATTCACTGACTGCTGTATCAAGTAGAACAGAATAAAAGTTAACATTCTGATCACATCACGTTAATAGGTTAGCCTGTGGTAAAGCCAGCTGTGCAATAGTGGAAGGAGAGATTAGGTATATTTGTGTGACAACTGGGAAATCATGTGGTAGAAATTGGGCTGCTTCTTTTGTCACTCATTGAAAGTCCCTATTGCTAAATAATTACTTAAATAACAATAAAACTATAGAATTTTAAAAGGAGCCTTTGTTATACTAAAATACCACAAACACTTTAAAGTAGAAAGATATCATAAGTGTGGTTGATAATTGCCTTAATTGCTTCAAAGTATAATACTTTTTGATACCAGTTTCATCTTTTTAATGAAAGCTGCAAGTCAGGTAAAAAAGGTAAAGGACATGCTTGAGATGAAGATGCTCACATATTAAATAATATTCAGTTTCCAAATAATAAAAACAAAATATGAAATAACACAAGGTACCAACGAAGTTACCTAATACTTAGGGCAGAAATCAAAGAAGACATTTGACAGGAAAACTAATGATGCCTTACTTAGAGATGAAGATATGTTATGAGAATTGCATCTTAGGTGATTTCACAGCTCTCTTTACATTGTGTGTAGAGTGTACTTATGCACGCCTGCATATCACAGATCAGTCATTCTACTTGGTGCCAGATATTATTAAGAGACAAAGCACTATACACAGGAAACTTGGGTGTATGAGGCTGCCACCAGCATGCGCTGTGCAGTGAACTTCTGTTTGGTTACAAGTAGACAGAGTAAAATCTAAACAACTATAAAATTCATAGTATATTAAATGTATGAATTAGCAAATAGTTCACTATAATTATCAAGGATTACATATTGCACACAATTGTGTTTTTATAAAGCAGTGAAGTGGGCTTTTTTTGTTGTTTTTTTGTTTTTTATTTTTCACACCAACATTAATACTAACTTGAGAGTGAGTTACTAGGCAATGGAAATCTCTGTGCTCTACTGTAGTCTTATGGGACCACTGTTGCATATATAATCTGGATTTTTTTCTTGTTCTCTTTTGCTTTTTTTTTTAATATGTAGTTTGTTAGTGACAAAATATATTAAGGACACATGCCCGTACTCTTACGCTATGACTGTTTTTGCCTGCAAATGTGTGTATGTTGCATTGTATGTGTGTGTGTGTATTTGTGTAGCAGGAAGGGTAGGTGAGACAGGAGTGTTTGGTAGTCTTTCAGGAAGGCAATTTGGCAATATATACATATGGCAAATGGTGGAAACGTTTGATTTGGTAATCAGACACATAGGAATTTATTATAAGGATTGGTTTGAAGTACTAGATAAAAATATACTATAAAGGTATATAGGTACCTTATATAGGTATTTTATAATCATTCTAAATTTCTATAGTTAACTATTGATTTTGCTTTAACATTTTTATATAACCAAACAATTACCAAAATGAGGAAGTTAGCATTGATATAATGTTATCGGAGAATTTTAAATTTTGAGGATAAATTTTCTTATATCACTTACTAAAAAAAATTGGTGGTTCAGTAACAGTTCAAAATTAACTTATGTTTGTTCTGTGTCTTTCATGTTACCTCATGAAAATAGAATTCCTTGATTTTTCATGACATTGACATTTTCAAAGAATATAATTATTTGTTAGTCTGTCCCTTTGTGGTATGTTTTAATTTTTCAAAAGGTTACATAATCCCACTAGCTTTTCTTTTTCAGTGTTTTGCAGAGTATTCCTTCCTGTTTCTTTTCTCCTATAAACTTTAGTGTTCTCTTATCTAGCTCCATTAAAACTCTTAATATTTTTAACAGAACTGCTTTTTTAACTTATAAATTGCCTTACGGAGAATTAATATGTTTATGATAATTGAGTCTGTTTTTTTTAGGTTTTTGAGGTATTTTTAAAATATTAGTTGAGGGCCAGGGATATAACTCAGTGGCGTTAGTGCCTACCTGGCAAGTGCAAGGCCCCAAATTTGATTCCTAGTACACCCCCCCCAAATTAGTTGAATGAATTTGCACTGGATGTCATGATACATACCTGTAATGCTAGCACTCAGGGGGCCAAGGCAGGAAAATCTCCGAGATTGAGCTCAGCCTAGAATGTGTAGTGAGACCCTGTCTCAAACAGACAAACAAAAAAGGGCAGGGAGAGTAAAACTTAAAAATCATACATATTTGAAGATACATAGATTATTATACAAGTGTAAGAAAATGCAGAAAAATTCTCCATGCACCTTTTATTAATTCCCCAGTAGTAACATATAACGGTATTGAACCTTCAAGTTCACAAATAGAGTACATTTTTCTTTTATATTGCTTTTTAAAAAATTTCTCTTTGGTATGCTTTATTTCTTCTTTGGTGCTGTTGTTGGTACATTTGTTCTTAAATTTCATTGCCCAATTGTTTGTTACTTCTGTGTAAAAGTTCAGTTGATTTTTGTGTGTTGCTTGTATCCTGCTGCTGTTGTATAAATGTACTGACCAGTAAGGAGAGTTACTAAAGTTGGCTTTGGTTCAAGACTCAGTAACAAGGGTGGCGTCAGTTCAAGGTTGGCCAGGTAGGTACTATGTAGACATCCCCCCAGTATTTTCTGTGTGTTTGTGGCAGCCTTTGTGTAAGGCCATGATTTTAGTAGTCTCTTGTAATAGCCCTTTTATTATAAAAACCTTTCCTTCACTGTCTTTCTCTGGTTCCCTTTGTCAGGATGTGACACAAGTGACCCCATTTTGACTCTTAAAACTTTGTGTCTTCCTGTCTATGTGTGTTCTTCTCTTTCCCTTCATTCTCCGCTTTTCTCCTTTCCCTTCTGTATCTGCCTGTTTTCTCCCTTCTCTTTTCTCTCACCTGTTATAGTGTTAGCTCTACAGTTTGGTAGATACCTTTTATCAGATTTCAGAAATTTTCTTCTATTCCTACTAAAAACTTTGAACATGATTAAATACTGAATTTTGTCAATGTTTTTTTCTGTATCTTTTGAATAATTATTCATTTTGTCTAGTATAATAAATTGCATTGTTTTTCTAACATTAAAACTACCACAAATTCCTGGAGTTCATTTGTCATGAATTATTATTTTTATATTTTGCTGTGTTTGATTTACTAATATTTTGTTGTGTTTATATTTCTGAAGATATCCTTGCTTTCTCTCAGTATCCTTGTTTGGTTTGGTAGTGTTTGTTTTGTTTTGCTTTACTATAATGAAATATCTGAGGCAGCTAACTTACGGAAGAAGAAAGTTTTATAAACTCAGTTTAGAGAATCAAAGTCCCAAAATTGGGCAGGATGGAGAAGCAGGCACCTCATGACTTGAGCTCATATACAAGCAAGCATTCACCTCTAACAAAAGCTAGAGTGGAGGAGTGAGAGAGCTGGAGGGGGCAGGTAGAGCTAGGCTCCTTGTTCTGGGAGGAATTCCAGGGAGTGCTCACAAACTGCCTCTGGGCATTCCTGCCTGTTGAAAGAAGTGTTTTCTCCTCTTTTTTTTTTTTTTTGGAAATAGTTTGTGTAAGATTAGTGCTATTTCTTCCTTGAATATTTGGTGGAATTCCTGAGTGAAATTATTTGGGCCTGGAGTTCTTTTTGTGAAATTATTTACAGTCCCAATTTTAATTTGTGAAAAATATGATGAATTTTGTTTTTGAAGGAATTGTGTATTATAATGCTTTTTTATTATCCTATGATGAAATAATTTTGTCTATACTCACATGATGCTTCTAACCCCATGTGTGTGGATTTTTTTCCTCCAATATGCAATTCATCAACCTTCCCTGTACCAACTGCGTGTATAATTTAGTTAATTCTGACATTATCTTCTTGGAGTTAATGTCAAGTCCCAAAAGTTAAAGACTCAGTCTTACAAGGCCATCCCCATTTCAGACTACAATCACAAGTGTGGGCATCTAATATTTTTGGTTAGTCAATTATAAACCAGGGATTACCATGATCCCCTCCTTGGTTTTGATGGACTAGTTCCCAGAACTCAGGGAAACACATTAGTTATGTTTCTTCTTTTCTTTTCCCTTTCCTTTCCTTTCCTTTCCTTTCCTTTCCTTTCCTTTCCTTTCCTTTCCTTTCCTTTTCTTTTTTCTTTTTTCTTTTTTCTTTTTTCTCTTTTCTCTTTTCTCTTCTCTCTTCTCTCTTCTCTCTTCTCTTTTCTTCTTTCTTTCTTTCTTTCTTTCTTTCTTTCTTTCTTTCTTTCTTTCTTTCTTTCTTTCTTTCTTTCTTTCTTTCTTTCTTTCTTTCTTCTTTCATGTTAGTAACAGCCAAATAGAAGAGCTACATAAAGCAAGTTAATAGAGGTTGATTTGTAGTTTTCATTCTTTGGTTTTCTCTATCCTGTCAACATCTCAGTGTCTGCCAAGCCAGAAGCTCATCTAATCTTGTTTAGGAGTTTGTATAGAGAATTTTCTGGGTCTCCTCTCCCTTCTTGGAGATTGTGAGACTGAATATTCCAACCCTGTAATTACTTAGTCTTTCTGGTGGCCAGCCTTATTCTGAGGCTGCCCAAGGATCCCAACCCTGAGTCAGTTCATCACCTTGTAAACTCATAAACTCAGTTATTAGCAAACGATACTTGCTATGAATAATAAAAAACATTTCTATCACTCGGGAAACTAAGGATTTTAGGAACTGTGTACCAAGAATGTGAGAAAAAAAACCTATGGATTCACTATCTTTCGGTGTACTGTATTTGCCTCAGTCTATTGATACAGGCACTCTAGCCATTAACTGTAGTATCTGTTTCTATCCTTTTAACTTTCATTATAACTAGTTTACCCTTAAATGTATTTTTTATAATCAGTATGTCTAGGATTTTAAAAAAAACATTTTTTAAAGTCATTTCTGATAATGTCTTTGATTAGTAGCATTTATCCATTGACATTTAGTGTAATTATTGGTAAAATTTGTTTTTATTATTTTGTGTGTGTGTTTATCCCATTTATTGTTTTCATGTTCTCTTTTCTTACCTTGTTTTGTATTATTTCATAATTCAAGTTTAATTTAGTGCCTTTTTAGCAGTATCTCCCTTTTTACATTATTTTTAAGCTATTTTGTTGATCATAGTTTATGATCTTATCTCAACCAATGTAATGTAGAATTTTTAAGGCTTGTAGGTCTACATATCTTTTAGTGCATCCTTTGTGCTACAATTGTCATATGTATTTCTTCTGTATAAATTATACATCCTAGAAGACAGCATATTTGCGTTACACACATTTTAAAGAAATTAAGAGGAAAAATTACCTATATTTATGTAGATATTTGCCATTTCTTCTTTTATTCATTCCTTCTCGATGAACCATGTTTTCCTTTTGTGTCCTATGAGGATAGCAGCTAACTAAACCCTCAACAATAATGCAAGTACTTCCTTGAACTCTCCTTTCCTTTATATGCAGTTAAAGTGCTTTATACATACTTCCCATTTCATCACAGAAGGAAAAGTTAAATATTCATGGAATCAATTTTAGTATAATTAATTTGCATTAGCTTACTAAAGGCCTTCTTGAGAGAAGCTGTTTTTAAATTGTAGGTGTATTTTTATTTTTATTATGAGTAAATTTGAAGAATGCATTGTCTACTAGTGGTATTACAAGGCCATTACCCGGATTTGTACTGAGGCTGGCAGTTTTATATTGACTTTGCATCATAAGTGCACTGAAAATGGTAAATAACATTTTATTGTTTTTATAAATGCAGTGTTTTTTTTTTTTTCTGTGCTAGAATTGAATCCAGAGTATTATGAAGGATTTCAAATGTTTTAGCGTGGAGCTACATCTCCAGCTCTATTTACTGTCTCACTAAATTCCCCAGTCTGAAATTTATTATTCTCCTCCCTTAGCCTCCCCATACTAGCTGTTGAAACCAAGGCCTTGTCACTGAGCTACATCCTCAGCCCTCAGTTCCCCTGTAGGGCAGTGGTAGTGAACCTATGGCCTGTGTGACAGTGGACTGTTTGTATCACTGAAAGCTTTAAAAGGTTTGCCATCCCTTATAGAATCTGAGTAAATTAGTAAGTTTCCCAGACTGGTTTTGCTATCTGTCTCAGCCTCCCAGGGTTCTGAGATTACAGGTATACACCACCACACCCTGCTGTGGACATAGTTTTGACTTCACAGAGATCCTCAAAGATTTCAGAGAATCTTCAGTGACTCACAACCACACTTTGGAGATCATATTAAGACAACCGTTCTAAAATTGTTCAGCTTTGTCTTTTAAAGTCAGTCTTCAAATGTTTGTGTTAGAAATTGCCTGTTTATCAGTTTGTCTTAGTACTTTGTATCAGAGACCCCTGCAGTGAGCCTCATTCCTGCAAGGTGTTAAGGCTAGCAGCAGGAATCTGGGATGACCAGTAATTCCAAGGGAACAAAATGCCAAGAGCCAGCCATAACCTCAGCATTTATTGATTGAGGACAATGGTGAAGGATTTATCTGATGACTCAGAGGACAGTGATGAATTGAAGCTAATGAGGATATTATCCTGGAGTGTCTTTAGTCTTAGGAGTCTTAGTCTTAGCTTTAATCCTTTAGTCTTAGTGGGTTTGAGAGGATGACCCACACCAGTGAGATAATTGGGAGTCTCAAGGGTGATACAGTTCATCCCTCAGGGAAATATATAAAACTAGCCATTGTGAATTTGTCCCCAGCAACCTTGCACATGGTCCTTGAACTTTTAAAGATTACATACTGTGTAAATAATAATTTGTTTTCATATGTTAATGTATGACAGTTTGAGATGAAAGGGTATTTATATGTTGAAAAATTTTCAAATTTCAGACAACCATACACTTTCAGCGTCATTTAGAATAGAAGTCTCTTCTTAGTGGAATTAACAGGCAACTTGCCTGTGGTGAGGTCTTTCATTGTACAAGCACTGATTTCATTCGTCTTTTGAGGATCTTATTATTTTGATACTCTTTTCCACTAATAATAAGTTTATAAAATGGAATATTTAGCTTTGAGTCTTTCTTTCCTGTTTTCAGTTAAATTGCATTCAACAATCAGCATTATGTTTAAAAAGATTTTTCATAACATACAGGCTCACAGGAAGTACTTTTATATAATCATGTTTAATTTGCTCTTTTGTTTTTAGAGGCTCCCTATGAACTTCTTAATATTTATTTCAGGTTTGTTTTCCTTCTCTATTGACCAAATAGAATATTTACTTTTTTTTTTTAAATGTAGTGAAAATTAGTTATCTTTGACTTTCATCAATGTGGCCCCTTTTTCTTTAGGAGCAGCCTAGATAGATTAACACAGTTCATAAACATTTCCTTTTATATCTACCTACACGTTACAGAGTTTATGCTTAAATTATGTATCATCTGAAAATTGGCCTTCTGTGTTATCTGCAATCAAGTTTTAGTCTCAGAATATTTGTGAAATTTTAAGTAGTTTGTAAAAATGAGCCAAGTGTATATTTGCCAATATTTATGAAGCTACCTAATGTTGGATGATTTAAAAAGGAATTGTACTAGACTTTTGAATAAATTTTAAAAAGTATTCACAAATGATTATAACTAGAAAAACAGGAAACCATAATGAATCAGTGTTGTCAACTAGTTCTTAATGGTTTTATGTTGTATTCCTGATTTTTGTTATGATTGGCCCCATGTTTTAGACTATGATGTCTTTTTGCTTTTCCATTGAACAAATTGTTTTGCCAAAAGGTCTGTATTCTTCCTCTTCAAATTTTTAAAAAATAAGTTGATATATGCAGAGGAATGTTTCATGACTGTAAATTGGAAGTATATTTAGAACAAAGCAAACTTTCATGAAATTGACTATTAATTATTAGTATTACTAGTACAAGTTACTTATTTGAGCCTAACCAATTTCTTGCCTTCTGTCTGTGATAATTATTTTTCTGATATTTATGTTTGTCACTTTTTTTAAGAGTTTTACCATATATATGTATGTATATATACCCATTATTTTATTTAGTTTGACTCTATTTCAATTTTGTAAAAATGACGTCACAGTAAATAGGTCAGAGATTTATTCCTGATATCTAGTGGTAGTTGATTCATTTTCACTGTCAAATAATATTCTGTTGTGTTAATATACTACAATAGATCAATTGCCCAGTCTATGTACATTTCATATATTTTTGTTATTTTTGCTGTTAATGGTGTCCTTGTGTCTTTGATAAACAAGTGCAAGAATTTCTCTAGAGTATTACTTAGGCAAAGAATTGAGGGTCATTTGGTATATAATACTTTCTATTTTGAGTTAATATCAATTATTTTCCAAAGTGTTTTATTAATTCTGAACTCCCACCACAAGTGTATGAATTATAGTATTTTGACATTATTACCAGTTCTTAGTTCTGTTGTGTTTGTAGTTGGTTGTCATTTTAATGGTAAGAAATGGAATATAATTGTGATTTTAATTTGTATTTTCCTGTTACTCTAAAATCAGAATCTTAGGTTTATTGCCCATTCATGTTTTATCTTGAGTGAAATGACGTCTCATATCTTTTTCCACTTTTTGTGTTGCTCCCTTCCTTTATATATGTTTAATCCTTATCTTTGTATGTCATTCCTTTAAAAACATAAAATATATCCTAGATACTTTCAAAAACAAAACTCTTGAGTTCAAGGGTTCCCTGAGAAAAATGAGTTTATTAAGTCTAAAAATGCTGTGTGGACAAGCTGGGGAAGAAAGTCCTGGGGCAAGTTCCTGCAGCTTCCAGCAGCAAGATTGGGTTGCAGTTGGAAAACGTCTCCTATATCAGAGGGGAGTGTGCTTTTTCACAATGGAAATCTTGGAAAATACCTCCTATATCAGAGGGGAGTGTGCTTTTTCACAATGAAAATCTTGAGAAGGAAAGCATATGTTGTTTGCATTAAACCTGTATTGACCAGAGAAAAGTGACAGAATTATGAATTATGCAAAGCAATTATGAATTATGCAAAGCAATTAAAGCTTTGGTACAGGAACACATTTCCTGGGTTAGCTGAGGTTGTAAGAAGGCTATTGTGGCGCCTAGATAGAAATTTTAATATACATTCAGGAATATAGTGAAAGAGTCTTTTATTCTTTTCAGCCTACCGCATGTTAAATGATTACTCTTCCTTTCCCCTCTCTTGCCTTATAATTAAATTTAAGGCATCGCAGAAATTTTTTCTTATGAATGCCAATCATTAAGTCCTGTGTGGTACAAATAGTTTGTTTCTTCTTGTCTCGTTATGGATTTTAATGAATAGTTCTTGATTTCTATTTCAGAATTGTTAACTTTTGTAGTTAATGTTTTTGTATTTCATTTAAGTAAGTATTGTCTTTAGAGACTGTGAACATATTATTCAGTTAAACAGTACGTGGTAATTTTTGTAAGTATGCCATGTATGTTTAAGAATAGTATATTTTTTCTCACTGGGTATGGTCCCACTAAACCAAACTTCTGTATGTGACTGAACATATACTAGTGTTACCAGACCCAGGTCCAGTTGCTGTTAGAATGGCGGCCAATAAAGTCAGGTGACAGGGTATTGAGGCTAGGAAGATGATTATTTAAAAAACTAGTGGAGAGGCTGGTGGATGCAAAGCTCTGATTTAGGGGTGGCTTATGTATGAGTTGAGTGAAGACTAGGGGAGCCTTCTCACAGGTGGAAATTTATTACCTCAGAGATGCACGGGTGATCCTAATCATGTATTCACAAGATGCTTTTCAATTCTGCAAATCTCAAGAACAGATACGAGTACCTTCCTGCTGTTGGTATCACAGATTATTTGTCATGTTCAGTTCCTGACACTGTACAAGGGACAATTCAGTGGGAGTGTCTGCCCTAAGGCCCTCTTGCTGATCACCAAACTCATGGTAATGAAAGAAAATATATTTCCCTTAATTATTGTGGATGACAAAGGTCAGATGAGACAGGAAAGGTCTTCTCAGTGCTCAGCTTTGTTACTAGCATAATCTCAGTTGATTTGAAGTTCATCTCCCACTGTGTTGCTGGATTTGTCGATTTCTCTGAGAATATTTCCTGTCTTTATTTTTGAGACTGTATTATTACAAATAGCCAGGTTTACAGTTGTTGAGTTAAGGTTTTTCTGATATGTATTGGCTAGGTTTTCTGATATGTATCTAAAGGTTTTCATCTTGAGTCTATTTTTAAAATATTTTTCCATTGTATTATCCTTAATATTATTTCTACCAGTTTTTCAGTCTTTAGATATTTCATTAACAGAATATTTTCTATTCTGTCACTACTTTAATCAGTAATTATTCTCATTTACATTTATACTCATGTAATTTGACTTTTAGTTCTTATCATTGCTAGGTTTATCATTTCACTTTTTTAAAAATCCCTTCCTAACTTTTCCACTACTAGTTTAAATGTTACCAATTCTGTGACTATGCTTTCAGTAGCTATCCTTGAAATTTGCACATTTAAACGTGTATACTTAGGTTTTTGATTATTTTTCCAAATACACTAAAAGCTGAAGGACACAAGCTCGAATTACTCTCTTCTGACATACAAGATGTGATTGGAAAAGACAAGGTTTTTAGATTAAAAACACAATTTGCCATTGTATCCCCTTCCCCCTCAGCTATACCCCTGTTTGCTTTGAACAAACTTACCCCATTATTCTTGACAGTTTCTGAAGCAGTTCTTAAAGTCCTTGTTTCATGAGTGTTTTTGGTTACACTGTTGTGGCTGACTCCTTGTCCTGACACTTTTTACCAAAATATTTACCTTTCATGGTTATTTTGACTTTGGGAAAGAGTTGGAAATCACAAAGTGTCAGAGCTGGTGAATGAGGTGAATGTAATGGTTTTCTAAGACTGACTTCCCATAGAATGACACTCAACAGCATATTTTGATATTTTTAAAATCTTATTTATTTATTTATTTATTTATTTTCAACGAGGTTTGGTCACCGAGGACCAAAATTTCAAATGCGCCACCCCCCCCACACCTTTATTTTAAATCTTTCTTTGACATGCCTCATATTGTGGTTATCACCTATTGTATGTACTAATATTTGGTATATTTTTTTATCTTTCTTTTGAACTCAGTAAGTTAGATATGATTAACAGTAATATTTAGAGTTGTTTATTTTATTGCTAGTTACCTTGTTCCCTTTTTATTTTTTTATCTCAGACCTTCCATTTGTATTGTTCTAGTTTTCAATACATAATTTGGAAGTTTTTTAAGACACAGATCATTGGTAATAAACTTTTACATGAAAATATTTTATTTATGTTGCTATAAAATAGTATTTTTCAGGTTTTGAATTTTAGATCACAATCATTTTCACTCCACTTTTTAAAGATAATAAAACTTCATTGTGTCATAGTTTCTATAATTGCCTTTTCAGAAATATTTTGCCTCTCGTTCTTGTTAAGTGAGTTGTCTTTTCTATTTGTCTGATTTTAAAATCTTTTTGCTGTTAGCCAAAAACACCATTTCACCTTACTGTGTCTAATTGTGGATTTCCTTTTAAATGATAGGAGTGGTTTCTGAGTCTGTGCATTTGTGGTAATTTTCAGTCCTGGAAAATTCTCAACCATCAACTTTTCCAATTGTTAAAAATCTTTTACTTTCTTCTTTTGGGTACCTGGCCATTTTTCAAACCATTATTTTGTCTTTCATGCTTCTTATCCACTCTTTTCAAATTTTGTTTTCTTTCATTGGCTTTCATTCTGGACTGTTTCTTTGGATAATTCATGTAGTTTGTACTTGAGGTAGTATCTAAATATAATTTTTCAAATTCTAGATTAAGTACTTGTTTCTGTGTTGGCATTTATCTTAAAATAGCTATTGTCGCCCTCCTTTTCCTTCTTTTTTATGCTGATATCTTTTATTTACCATCAACTCTCTTGAGTTTAGGTTCTTATTTATCTGTTCCGTCTGTGGAAATTTTTCTTGTGAGTCAAGCATTGCTTTAAAATAGGATTTTTACCTCTCATGTAGTTGTAAAGCAAGACTGTGCTCTAAAATATGTACTATAGGTTTTTGTTTGTTTGTTTGTTTGTTTCTGAGACAGGATCTTGCTATGTAGTTCATATTGGCCTTGAGAGCGATCCCTCTGCTTCAGCCTCCCAAGTGCTGGAATTTTACAAGTGTGTGCCACTACATCTGGCTCCTTGTGTATCTTATGTCTATTTTACTTTAAGTGGCTCAAGCATAATAGATACGCTACATAACACATATTTAAGATCATGAACTTTTCTTTTTCATAGGACTTATATGCCAACATAGTTCAAATGTGTTGTCTTTTTCTGTCTGCCTTTACTGTCTATCTGATTTTGTTATTCTGTTCTGGTGGATATGTCAGATTCTTCAGCATATATTATTTCTGCCTCTTAATATCAATTTAAACAGCTCCTAAAGGGAGAAACTGTTCCTATAATTCAGAGAGTACATGGCTCCAATCCTAGGATGATGAAAAAAAATTCATTTTCTATTTGATAATTGGTTTTAATACCTTTTGAATATTAAAATTCTCCAAATTCTGTATTTTGTAATGTCATTATTAATTTGTATATTTGAAACATGCTTCTTATTTTAGCCATGTGAAACTGGTTTTTAGAACTTACATTAAAAATCATTCTTTTAGTTCTGTGAATTTGTTTCCTATTTTAATTTTAAAAAAATTTGCTGTAAGAACTAGTTTTTTACCACTTATAATCATCTTACTATGATGAACGTTTGAAGCTAAATATGTAAGCATTTGAGTTCTTTATAAAACTACAATGCAGTTTGTTCTGTCTTTTCTTACCACCTCAGACAAAGAAACAACCATGGTATAACAGCACATTAGCATCAAGACGAAAACGACTCACTGCTCATTTTGAAGACCTAGAACAATGTTATTTTTCTACAAGGATGTCTCGTATCTCAGGTACGTGTTTAGGATTTCACTTAAACTATCTCAAATTCATATTTCAGATAAATTTCTAGATTTTTATGGTAAATTTGTGGAAAATCCTAGCTGTAAAGAAAGCTGTGTATTTTTTAGATAATCTGTCAGAGCACTGTGAAGGTTTTTAAAGATCTCAGAGAATGTTATTTTCCAGTGATAATTTGCATTCTCTGTTTGGGAATTTTTAATCTTGATATGTAGCAAGCCAAGAAAGTTTAGAAAATCAGCCATGATAGCATAGCTAGCAAAAATAAGATCTCTTCATTGTATGCCTGCTTTTCAACATTGAGTTCTAAGCATTGTCCTTGGTGTTAAGAATTAAAAGCTGATGGCTCTTCTTGATACTTAGTGGAGGAAGCAACAGTAATTATTCTGTGTGATATTATGTATAAATATATAAAAATTATGAGAACAAAAAATATCTGCTCTTAAAAAATTAGGAGAGAAATATCTAGGGCATATTGAAAAAGAGATGGTGTTAAGAGAAGCAAAGACCAAAGTAGGGAGTCTTGCGGAGTTGTATTTGGCTCAGGCCAGTATGAGTTAACTGACAAAAGATTATTGAAAGCGTATTCAATAACATATGTGGAGACATGTACTTGACACTACAGTATTTTTATTGCTTTACGGAATAAGGTACTTTGTTCTTTAACCTTTCTTGGCATCTTTGCTTATCACGAAGTAAGGACATTAATACCAAAAGGTTCTCAGTGACAAATATAGAACACAATGCTTGGTACATGTTGGGTGCTCAGTTTATTATTTTTGGTGTACCTGCTCTAAATAAAGACCAACAAAGGAAAAAATATTTTCTGTTTTATTGACTATTAAAACTTGGCCTTGGTTAAATGAACATACTTAGATCTTTTGGACAAATTTGCCTCCGAATTGATGATTGAGAAAAAGTTATGTTAGATTTAGGTAGTATTTTTCCTTGGAAGATAAGAGGAAAGGCAAAACTTATGTGGCAAGCATGTTTAAAATTAATGGTAAACACTTTCTGTAGATATAAAGCTGGCATTTATTGCTTGGAGCTTGGGTCATTTACTGAGTTTATAATTGTCTATTAACAGGAAGTTGTTGAACTGAAGGTGATCTGAGACCTGTATACTGACTGAGAGGCAGAGTTCATGTTAACTCTTTTAAATGTTATTTTGGGTTATAATATAGAAATAGAGCAGGACAAGTAACAAACTTTTTTAAAAAAGTAGATCTTGGTGTAGGTAGCATTATTAATAGTCCTCAAGTCACAAGCATGTTCAAAATAGTAAGGGTAGCCCCCTGACGACTTATGAGGGTGAGGGTTGCATTACAGGAAAGTTGAATAAGAAGTTAAAACAAGGAAGACATTTTATTTGTGTGGTCACTACTGTATTGTACTTAAAGGATATTGTCATTAGTTTTTAGGAATCTTAAGTTTATCATGTCAGATTTGCACATTGGCTATAGAATCATATTAAATATAATTACCTTTTCAATTCCTTTGACAATAAAGGCAAGATTTTAACTTGTACATAGTGAGGTCCATAAGAGAATGTCCTTTGTATATTTTCAAATGAGAATCTACAGATCTACTGAACTCCCTGAGTGGAAAGAAGTATAAATTGAAACGCATTCAGACATTGGAAACACTTTAGGTGAGATGATATGCCAGCAGATATATGTGGATGTTGGTCATAAAACAAAAATAAACAAAACAAAATCTTTCTTTAGTATAGTAGATAAGTGAACACTAATTCCTGTACTGTTTTCTTCGTAGTTTCTTTGGAAGTTAATGTTAATGAGCTTGTATGGTAGAAAAGTCCGTGTATCCTTGCAGAGAATTGTATCTTTAGCAGAATACACATTCTTGATGATGTATGCCGAAATGGAAGTAAATTTGTGAAAGAACAGATTAACATTACAACAGTTTCTAAATGGATAAAGAAACTCTTTCTAGTATTTTTTGGTTTTTTTATTTTTGGTACAGGGAATCAAACTCATGACCTTGCGCTTGCCAGGCAGGCGCTTATACCACTGAGCTAAATCCCCAGCTTCCAATGTTTAAATTATGTTAAAAGCTCAAAGTAATAGGATTGTATATAAAAAGAATCAATTAACTGTTATATCCGAAGCACTCTGAAGTACAGTTGATGGTTTGGGTGTTTTTTTCTCTTTTATCAATCACATTTTATTTATAATATGTTGAATTTCCTGAGAACCATTTTTATGTAGCAATTTTACCTCAATACCATTAATATTGCGTGCTAATTAGGTTATTTTGCTGCTTTTAGAATGAAAGCACTGCTAATCTGTCTCTTAATATGGGTTGTTAGGTGAATTTGATTACTGTTTACATCTTAAAAGTTGTAAAATGTTAGGGATAAAAATGTTACTCTTTAAAAATAATTTCTGAATAAATTTCTTTGTGCCAGTACATTTTTAAGATAACCTAATATTCGGAATTAATACTTTTACTATAACATCATACAATTCTTTCGGTAATGATTTTTTCATTTTTATTTCACTGTGCTTTACTGTTACTTTTCTGGGTAGGCATTTGAGAAAGAAATCAAAAAAGTTCACCCTGAAGAAACTGTATATGGATGAGCATAGAACAGGAAGAATCTGTGAAGACAGTGTTAAAACAGTTGTGTCAGATTTCAAATGGAAAACTAGAGGAAGTGATTGCCTGCTGGTTTTGTGTGTGTGTGTGTGTGTGTGTGTGTGTGTGTGTGTGTGTGTGTGTGTGTGTTTTGAGGCAAGGTCTTGCTATGTACCCCAGGGTACCTTTAAAAATGCAAGGTGATCCTCTTGCCTTAGCCTCTTGAGGGCAGGGATTATAGGCATATAATACTACACATCATCTAAAGACTAATTTTTGTCTAAAATGTGTCTCAAATTTTGCTTTGTCAATAAACACAGACATAACAATTTATAAATATGTTCCTTTTAAGTAGCAAGTACTATATATATATATACTATATATATATAGTACTATATATAGTACTATATATATACTATACCTTTCTGGGTAGGCATTTGAGAAAGAAATATATATATATAAAGGAATATATATATTCCTTTTCCTAGCCCTGCTTGTTCTTTGATAAGTTTTATTCTTACTGATGTTGAAAGAAATGTTAGACATTTTTATTAAAGTCAAAAATTCAGCTAATCTGGGCATATTAGTCTTCTAAAATCTTTTTAAATAATGTTTTTGTATTTATAAGGCAGCTTTTAATTTGTGAATATTAGTGTTTGCTTAATGTGTAGTACAATTCATCCTTCTGTGTATTTGTTCTTCATGTAGACGACACTCGAACTGCAAGTCAGTTGGATGAGTTTCAGGAATGCTTGTCCAAATTTACTCGATATAATTCAGTACGACCTTTGGCCACCCTCTCATATGCTAGTGATCTTTATAATGGCTCCAGCATAGTATCTAGGTAAGTACTAAGAACACTCTTTATTATTTTCTTTTGTTAAAATACCTAAAATTTAATTGAATTTGAATTTGAGAAGCGTATCATTGAAAACCTGGGTTCTGAAGCTAAGTTGCCTACTATTTCTTAATATTGTGGTGATAAACAATCTTATAAGTTTCCTTAGTCCTCAGTTTCATCTCTAAATGAAATCATTAATAGTATCCATTCATGAGATTGAAGTGTGTTTTCTTGTATATATCTGGTTTTCATGATAGATTGTGCTGCCCCCATAAATGTTCCCTGCTCTCTGCTATTTTGAAATTTGTATACAATTGATGTGTTTTCTACCTTAAATAATTTGTGGAACTTCCCAGTGGAGCATTCCAAGGAAGATTCTAATGACAAATTCAACTTCCTTGAGAGATTTAAGATTCTTCAGGTTATCTGTTTCTTATGTATTAAATGTTTTTATTAGTTTATGTCTTTTAAGAAATTTGTCCATGTCTTCTGAGTTGAATTAATTGGAACAGAATTTTCAAATTTCCTTATTTTCCTTTTAATATATTTAGATTCTGTGGTGATGTCCTCTTAATCCCTGATTCTTTTACTTTTTCCCTAAACAGTCTGGCTTAGCAGTTTGTCGTTTTTATTGAGCGAGTTCTTGATTTTGATGGTCTGTGTTTCCATCTCTAGTTTCATTGGCTTTTGCCTTTTGTTTTGTCTCTTCTGCTTTCTTTAGGTTTTGTTGTTGTTGTTGTTGGGTACCAGGGGTTGAACTCACAACCAGGCAGGCATTTGTGCCGCTGAGCTATATACCTGGCCCTCTTTAGTTTTAATTAGTTCTCATTTGCTAACTTTTTAATGTAGAAACTGAAGTCATTGAGCTGGTAACCATTTTTTTTTTCTACTATAGATATCAGGTACTACAAATTTCTACCTCTAAGCATTGCATTAGCCATTAGATATCTCAGAAACATATTGATGTGACTACCATATTCATTGAGTCCAAAATACTTCCTGCTTTTTAAATTTTTTAAGCTTTGTTTTGTTTTTGTTTTTTTTTTTGCTTTTATGTTTTGATTTCCTGAGATAGGGTCTGACTGTCAAATTTGTGGTAATTCTCTTGCCTCAACCTCCTGAGTGCTAGGATTACAGGAATATACTCCCAGTTTAAACTTTTTAATTTTAAATATTTGTTTTTTTATTTTAAAAAATTAGATAAAATTATTTGTGGTTTTCAAATACAGCATAATATTTTAAAGTGAGTACAAATACTTAAAATCCAGTTTTATTTTTTTCTTTGAGTTACTGATACTTGTGTTTTCTATTATTGATTTATCTTCACTATCATCCTTTGAGGAGATAGAATTAGAGATCGAACCCAGGGAACTCTGAGGTATATTCCCAGCCTTTTTTATTTATTTTGAGACAGGGTCTCACTTAAATTCCCCAGGTTATCTTCAGATTTTCAGTCCTTCCGCATCAACCTGCCAATGTCTGGGACAACAGAGCTCCACTATGTCTAGCCCTTCAGCATTTTAAGCATCATTCTTTTAAAAGTTTTGATGAAAATTTAACTTGTTTAATGCTAATATACATAAAAATAGAGGGGATAACATTCATATAATAATTACTCAGATTCAGTGGTGTTTAAGACCACTGAAATGAAAGGTCATTTGACCTTTTCATTCTTGTTTTCTTAAATATTTTGAAACCTCAGATGCTATATTATTTTACCCCACATACTGAAGAATCTGGATTTTAAAAAAAATAGCAAACATTGTAAATTTATAGGATTATGCCACATCCACAGCAATTACCAGTAATTCCACTCATATTCAAACTTTCTATAATAAATGGAGCTAAAAAGTTATTTTTCAAAGCAGATCAGGAGTTTAGCAAGTTCAGTTTCTTTTCCTTTTTTTGGTTGGGTCTTCCACTGAATTCTACCCCTAGCCATGGCAAGTTTAACTTGTTTAATGCCATTACCAAAACATTGCACATTTTTCATTTGCACAACCAAAATTTTTATTTAAGTATATGAACATAAACCTTGAAATCTAAGCCTTTAGCCAGAGGGACTGTTATAGGAAATCTTTGAATGCATTAGCTCAGTAATGAATAAGACAAAAATCATACATTGGTTTGTTTTTATTTTGGCAGTGTGTTTAAGCACTGGATTGAGAAAAATATAAAAATGAACATTTTGGGGTTTGTTTAATTGCATAATTCAGTTAGCAAAATTCACTGTGGGCTAAGGATAGATGTAATATTAAGGAGACTAGGCATATTACTTAAATCAGGGGAGTTCACAGTGTTATTTTAGTGCCTTTATACTAAGAAATATAAGGAATAGTTTTATGAAACAATTCATTTGGAGCAGCAAATTTTACTTAAATTCCTAACTGCTGTTAAGAATGTATAACATTGATTAAGGCTTCAGATATGTAGTTTGAATGTGAAATGGCAAAAATAATTATCAATAGTTATTTAAAATAGCAACTTAAGTATGTACCAGTCTATATTTATGTGACTGTGATTATACTCAGTATAAAACATACCATAAATAACTATCATAATATTGATCAGTGTCCTTTATAATTGTGAATTTATCTTTTATTTTCCTCCAATTAAAACAAAAAGAAGTTGAGTGTGGTGGCACACACCCATAATCTCGGTAACTTGGGAGGCTGAGGTGGGAGGGTCACAAGTTTTGAGTTCAATTTGGGCATTTTAGGGAGGCTAAGGATGTAGTTCATTATGAAGGCTCTGGTACCTTGATGGCAAAAAACAAAACCAAAACCCTACAAGATTAAAACTTCTTAGTATCATATTACAAAAGCAACATGTCTACTTATAAGATAAAGCATTTTTTGTCAGTCTCTTTTTGTTATAAATCTCATTCTTTTTTATCATATCTGAAAGCCATCTCAACTTAATATAATCATGGATTTAAAAATACTAATAAAATCTAGCCACAGTAAGACATTTATAACAGAGCACTAGGAATTCTGAAATAAAAGTTCACAGTCCTTAGAAAGCCTGATTGGGTTTTTAAACTGAGACTGTTATAATTAAACTAAGATTAATTACTGTCTTGTTTATCTTTTTCCTCGTTGTTAAGACAAAATACCTGACACCCAAAATGAGAGAAGGGAAGGTTTATTTTTTACAGTTTGGAGGTTTTAGTTTATACTCCTAAGGCTGGATGGCATGGCTGGGCAGCTGTTCATGGACAGCCGTTCATAGCCACCCCAAACAGCAAGCATGAAGAAGGGCAAAGAGGAAAGACACACCTTCTTCTCACCCTTACACTATATGCTGGCTCTGCCCCTGGGCCCCTGGGTGGGTACAACACTCACATCACCAAACCCAGAGCTAGACAACAAACCAATCACAGATGCTCAATTCAGCCTTGTCCATGATTATATGAGGCTTGGGGGGACCATCTAAATATAAACCATAACAGTTACTTTATAATATTGTAGTTAAAATTAAAACATTTTGGTCCATCTTGCATGTTAATTAATCTTTTCTCTCAGTTACCTTAACATTTCATCACAAGAGTGTGAAAGTTTGAAGTTTGTTAGACAGTACATAAGAAAATCAGTAGGTAAAAGAATGATATAGCTAAAAATGATGGAGCTGCTAAGCTTTCACACCCCTCGTGTTTGCATTTATATTCAAAATATGGCTATAAATTTAAATGTTTTTAATTCTTCTTAAAGTAGGGAATTTAATGAATTTCTTTCAAGAAAAGGATAAAAAATGAGAAGACAGTATTGAATTTGTTACATTACATCATATGAAAAATAATTATTCTTACTGTAGCATTGCATTAAATATATCTTGTGTTGACATTTACTGTACAGTGGGGATCTCACTGATAGAAAAGCTAGTTTTATACCATACCTGTCAGTCCACAAGGTGGCAGCATTTGGTTGCAGTATCTGAACTATTAGAAATTGATGGCCTATACTAAAGTATGTCTTAATTACCTAATGTTCTTACATGAATAATGACAAGTAATGGAAAGAAAATAAGATAATTCCTGTATCCTTCTTACATATAGCAATAATGTCAGAGTTTGCATTTTGTTTTACATTAGATTTTCAGAGACCACCAGCAAGGGTCATTTTGAAATCTAGACTTAGTAGTGATGATTGATCTTGAATTCCAAAGCAACATACCTAGTTTTTCATAGTTTCAAATGTTATACATTTCATCTCAGGAAATTTTAAAACATTTTTGTATATGTTTGCTCAAATCATAGAAATTGTGTTGTATCAGGCATTAGTAAACTCATGAGAAGAAAATGTTGGAGCATTCATTAATGCTACATTAGTCACTATAATGGTAAATAATACAGTGTTTGATTAGTCTTTTTAGACAGTAAGGATTTTATGTGAATTCAGTTGTATAGACTACCTTTATAGGAGAAGGCTGTATGACTCTATAGAGTACAATTCCTAAATTGAAAAAAGGGTTTAGAGTAGTTTCAGTCTGAATGAGTAAAGTTTTATGTGGTTGAAAAGAATGCAATTTTATTTCATTTAGTTATTTAACCTAACTAGAGGTAGACTAAATTAATCTTAATTAAATGAGATGAAATGAAAATTTACTTGAAATTATTCTAGTTTTCTATATGGCACATTGTAAACACTATATAAATGTTAGTATTCTTTTTTTGCTAGCATTTTTTAATTAAAAAGAAAAACAAAAAACAGTAGAAATGATACAGAATTTCAAAAAATAACTAAGAAATCACTAGTTGATATATATTGTTATCTTAGAAATAGTTGTTCAAATTACAAAGTCAAAGCATAAAAAATGAACAAACAGTCAAACTGATAGAACAAACTATTCTGTTTCATGTAGTAACAAAAACTTAGTAGTATGGTTATCTATCTTGTGCACTTACACGTACAGTTATTTGTGTGTACCTACAAGTTGTGCTTTCCTTTTGAGCACTTTCTTTCCCTTTCATTATTACAATATCTATTACACATTTTGGATCTTTTTACTCTTTGTGTTTATTATTATTATTATTAATTTTTTACACTAGAGAGACAGTATATTTACAAATGTGAGTGATTTCACTTATAAGGATAGTCTCAAGTTGCCTCCATTTACCTATAAAAGCTTTTAAATCATCCTTTTTTATAGCTGAGTAATATTCCCTTGTACAAAACTAGCACATCTTTTTCATCTATTCTGCGATTGATGAGCATTTTGGTGGTTTCTAAGATTTAGCTATTACAAGTTGTGCTGCTATAAGTATGGGTGAACATATATCACTGTGACATGACCTTTTCAGTTTTTCTGGGAAAATACCCAGGAGGGGAATACCTGGATTGAGTGGAACTTTCAGTCCCAGTTTTTTGAGGACTCTCCATACTGATTTCCACAGTGGCTGTACCAGTCTACACTCCCGCCAACAGTGGAGAAGTGTTCCGTACTCCCCACATAAATGTTAGTATTCTTAATCCTTTCAGACTCAGTGACATGTCCTTAGAGCAGTTCTTCAAAATCAGGTACAGGGCTTGTTAAAATTCCAATTTCAAGGCCTGTGTCCCAGAGTTTCTGATTCTGTAGTATCTGCTGGGGCCAAGGATTAGGTTTTTTCACAGGTTCTTGTCTGATAACTAACCTAACTGGTTCAAGCCTAGTCTTTGAGAACCATACCTTAGATTAAAAGCTTTAGAAATATACTTTTAATTTTAATTTTTAGGAAATGATCATAGTTTTTCTCAAAGAATTTTACTTATTAAAACAGTTTTAGTCTTATAGCAAAATTCAGAGGAAGGAACAGAGATTGCGTATCTACCCTTATCCTTGTAGCTTTTCTGGTTGTCAGCATCCACCACCAGAATGATACGTTTGTTACACCTAGCAACCCGACCTTGACAGATCTTTATCATTCGCAGTCCATATTTTACTATAGTGTTCACTCTTTGTATTGTACATTCTATGGATTTGGACAAATGTGTGACATGATTTACTGTTACGATAACATATGTTTATACTTTTCTCACTAAGTTATTGTGGTGTGATATAAGTGGATTGCATGTGCACCTAGATAGTTATTCCTTCTGCCTGTGGTCCAGTTGGGGATGGGTGGGCTGGGAATCAGCTGGTAAGTAACCTACTATCCAAGGGCAGAGCATATGAATCACACGTGTGACCTGTTTGACCTGCTGCTGAACAGTGATAGGGAAACTAACAAAGTAGTTTTGGTGACAGAAATTTGTAATGAAATGTGAGATTGAGCTCTTTAATAAATAAACATTAATAATACAATGATTGACCTCCAAAACTGGATCTTTAAGAAGAAACCTACAGTATTTCTTTTTTTTATCTTTGTTATTTGAAAAAGCAAAACAGAAAAAAAAAGGATAGAAATCATATAGAATTTCAAAAAACCAGGAAATTAACCCTAATATATTGCATATTGTTATCTTAGAAATAGATGTTGAGGTTACAAGATTTAGGCACTAAAAAAATGATCAAACAATGAAAGCACAAAGTGTTCTTTTGGATGAACTGACAGAGATTAGTAGGATTAGTAGTATAGCTGTCTATCTTGTGTGTGTGTGTGTGTATATATATATATATATATATATATATACATACATACATACACATACCTATGCACA
The DNA here is from genome assembly GCA_004027295.1 of Dolichotis patagonum. Lineage (NCBI taxonomy): Eukaryota > Metazoa > Chordata > Mammalia > Rodentia > Caviidae > Dolichotis > Dolichotis patagonum. The sequence continues at coordinate 12,048 of PVJX010007092.1, read as the reverse complement.
TAGAGTTTTTCCCTTCTGTATCCTCTTCCCTATCCAAGTTGTTCTTTCCTTTTAAGCACTTTCTGTCCCTTTCATTACCACAATGTCTGTTATACATCTTGGGTCTTACTACTCTTTTGTTTTTGTTTTTTTTCCTCATAATGATACTTGCAAATGTGACTTTGATTTATTTCACTTATGAGTATGGTATCAAGTTGCCTCCATTTACCTATAAAACCTCAGGGGTATCCCTCTTCATAGCTGAATAATACTCCATTGTATAAAAATACCACATCTTTTTTATCCATTCTGTGGTTGATGGGCATTTGAGTTGTTTCTAAGATTTAGCCATTACAAACTATGTTGCTACAAACATGGGTGCAAATACATGGTTGCAGCATGACATAACAGAAGCTAGCTGTATAACTACCTTAACTATGTTGCATATATGTGTATTTTTTTCCCTTAACCCATTCTTTGTTTTCCCCCATCACAGTTTGTCCCTTTCCTTCAACAGTTTCTTCCCAAGTCATAGAATTTGTTGTACACTTCTTTATTTTAAAGAGAAGAAAGAAAAAAACAGAAAAATCAAACATACCTCATACCTCAAAATACAACATACCTCAAAAACAACAGCAACAGCAAAAAAAACAATAGCTATATAAGTTTTCAAAATGAGGTGATTAATTGCTCCATCTACTGTTTCCAGTAGAAAGTTCCTTAGTATGCTAACACTTCATCTGTGCAGAAGTTAATCTCTGGCCATCTCATCTGACAAAAACAGTCAATAACTAAGTTTACATGGAAAATAAAAAGGCTTCAGAATGAAGTGAATGCCGCTAAATTAATAACTTAAGGCTCACTTATTAGCTTGTTGGGGTTATATCTGGCTTATTGACTGATTTTTAGGTACACTTTTATAATCTTGGTTATTGGGTTCGTATCTCCTTAAATTATAAAGTTAAGAGGGTTTGCAATAATGGGTACAGTGATACCAGGAAGAACTGATAGTTCACAGTTTGTCAGAGGAAAAGAGATTATAAAACTGCAAACAGAAGCTCAAAAAGTAAAGTAGTATATGTTTATTTAATATGGAGTCAAGTGGTTTGATGTATCTTAACAGACAGATCGTTGAATTGTAATAGAGCATGGTAACTATTGTTGACAGGGCCATTCACTTTACTGTTATTCAGTGTATTCATACAAAGGAAATAAATAATGTTACCATGCTTGACAGATTGCACTCAGGAATTCAAAATTTAGTTCTAACATTTACTGAACAGGGTTTTTTTTTTTTTTTCCTTCTTTCTTTTTGGTACCGAGAATCAAACTCATGACCTTGAGCTTGGTAGGCAGGCACTTATGCTGCTGAGCTAAATGCCTGTCCCTGAACAAGTATTTTTGAGCATTTACACTGTGTAAGAGCAGTATACAAATAGGTTCCGAATATTGCTGTTGATAATGTTAGTCTATTAAAATCATTTTGATAATATATATCTGGTTTATAAGTGAAATTTGAAAAATATTTGTAAGTTTCTATTTTTAAATCATTGGGAATTGTAAGTTTTCAAACCATGCATTGGCTTGATTTATACAAATGAAAACATTTTGAGTAAAAAAATTAGTGACATTTTTCCTACTACAAGATTTAGCAACTTTGACCGTGCTGGTTGTGGTGATACACACTTGTAATCCCAGCACTTGGAAGGCTGAAACGGGAGCATTTCCACAAGTTTGAAATCAGCCTGAACCACTTAGAAAGACCATATCTAAAAAAACAAAAGAAAGTAAGAAAGGAAGTACCTACAGTATGTCCCATAGGCCAAATGTGACCCTCACATTTGTGTATTGAATGTCCTGTGAAGTAGAGATGGATTTAACATCTTTAAATGGTTGAAACATTGAAAGAATAGCATATGGTTATAGTAATGTAACTGACAATAAATGGCATAGCAAAATTTTATGAGACTCAGATTTCAGTCTTAAAGTTTTATTAGAATCACCAATATACTTATTATTCCTTTACTTACTGTCTTGTGCAGCTAACAATATTGAAGTTGAAAAGTTACATTAACTGCAGCGCTTTTCTGGCCTTTTCATAGAAACAGTTTGCTGACTGTTGATCCAGAATGTTTAGTCTCTAGAAATGGCTTATGTTATATTTTCTGATCTATTTGTGACTCTTCTATATGCTTTGTGATTACTTACTTAACAGTAATAACCTATTGCTCCACTTATCATGTAGTAGGTACAACATCATTGGCTGAATGATAGAGCTACATGTCTTATAAACCTTCTGGTTTGTTCAACGTAAAGTTTCCTATTTGGCTTTTAAAGTTTTGTTTTGTTTTGTTTTGTTTTTAAATCACGTTGTGCTAGAAAGTGCTCTGAAGTATGACAAATGCTTGCTTTGTGGACAAGTGACTTAGCTGTATCATACTAATTTTGAAACTGGGATGCTTTTCTATCACCAGTGATTCTCATTTGTGGTAATCCATTTATGCCAAACATTGCAATTTTTATTTTTCATGAAGATCATATATTAACTAGAAAGGAACAAGAATTTGAGGGAAGAAAAATACTGTGTTCCATTGTAATGAGTGTTTTGAAAATAGAACACTAGGCATAGGTGACTTCTCTCCTTTTCCCTTCTTCATTGCCTACAATAATAGGCAATTTTGTTGATAACATTTAAAGTTACAAAACCCCATACTTTGATATGTGGGTGAGAAATTAATTTGCAGTTATATTACTTACATAATTTAAATCTAAGAAACACTTTTAGTGTCTATTTAGTTCACTATGTTTTTGAGATATATTCATGTTAGCTGTATTACTATCTTGTTCAGTTCTTATTGAATAGTGTTACATGTTAGGACAATTCTATGAATTATCCCTCATAGACACTAGAGTTATTTTGGGGTTTTGACCATTATTAATAAACTTTTGACATTAGTAAAGCTTTTGAATATTCATTTTGGTCAATCATGTTTATATTTTCTTTTCTTATGTAAATATCAGAAATTAGAATCCCAAGGTTGTGTAGTTAGGTAGGATGTATTTATTACTTTAAGAAACTGCCAAATTATTCTTCAAAGTGTTTGGGTTATTTTATCATTGCAGTCAGCAGTTTTAATTATCACAAATCCTCACTAACTCGTGGCATTATCACTTTTTATTGTATCACTTATTTAAATACCAGCCGTATTATTTTTTTCTGTGCTTTTCCTTTAACAGTATTGGTAGTGGACATTTGTGTATCTTTTGTGAATTGTCTATTCAAATGTATTTTGTGAATAATTAAAATACCAGATCTTGCTCTCATTTAGTTATAAGAATTCTTTGTTCTAGATACAGGTTCTTTTTCAGATACATGCATGCTACCATTTTCTTTGAGTTTGTGGCTTTCCTTTTGAATTATTTATAATGGTGTTTTTCAAAGAACACAAATATAGCGTTTAATTTTGATGAATCCTAGCCTATCGATTTTTACATTTTTTCTGTCCTATAGAAATGTTTGACTGTCCCATAGTTGTGAGGATTTTTTCTGTGCTTTCTTTCCTAATTTCAGTAGTTTTAGATTTTAAGTTTAGGTCTTTTTCCAGTTCAGTTTTGTTCAGATTGTGGGGTAAAGTTTGAGATTCAATTTTTTTTTCTCCCATATGGATATCTACTTGTTCAAAACCTTGTTTGTTCAAAAGATAACCTTTTTCTATTGACATCTGTGTTTAAAATACATTAATGAGACATATGAATGTTCTTTAACTCTTTGCTCTGTTGTATTAGTTTAGCATCTCTGAAAGAAGAGTATGTTCTGAGAAAGATGTTCATCATAGAGCATACTTACACAGTCTAAAGAAGGCAATGATGTAGACCCAAAGGTTGTTATGTAGCACATGAATGTTTACTCATAGTTGGTACCATACTGTATTGCTTAGTGTAGTTTTTATGATAAGCTTTGAAAACAGTTAAATCCCTTGATCTAAGTCCTTTCTATTTTCATATAAATTTTAGAAAAGAGCTTTGTCCTTTTTTTTTTTTGTTTTTCCTGTGATGTGGATTAAATAGATGTATCTGTTAAAAGTCCTTGTACTTGTCAGCTTTCCTGTTGCCTAGACAAAATACCTGATGCCAGTGAATCAAAGGAGGAGAGGTTGTTTCGGCTCCTGGTTTTAGAGGTTTCAGCCTACGGTGGGCTGACTTGAAGGTAGGAACAGCATACAAAAGGGCAGGGTGAACAAAGTTGTTTACTTCATGGCCATAGGGGGAGAAGTACACTGAGAAGGGCCAAGGACCAGATCCAGTCATGCTCCATGACGCACTCAGAAGTGTGCTTTACTAGTGTCCTAGGCATCTCGAGGTAGTCAGTTTGACAATCAGGATTAAGTGTCTCAATCATATTTTTTCCTTGCATTTTTCTTCAGTATTTTTGACCATTGTCCCTATAAGGAAACATGAAATGAATTTCAGATTGAGTACCTTGTTAGCTGATATTTTGGGGGGCACAAATTTAAGTAGTTATGATGAAATTTTTCCTAGACTATAAATTTGTGTTCCAGATTAGTCCCCAGTAGCATGAAATAGTCCTTATATCATAGTTTTATTACTTCCTAATGAAGCATCATAGCAATGACATTAACAATTTAATATCATTTAGTATTTAGTATTAACCTTTAGTATATATACAATTTAGCTACTTTGTAAATAATACCAGAGGGCATAAGCTATGAAATCAAATGTATTTTCTACTTCAGTTTCAAAAGTATAGAATTAAAACTTGTTTGCATATAGTTCTCTGTTGAATCCCACTTTTACTAAATATAAACATATTTCAAGCAGGATAAAATGTCACAGTAGTTTTGTAGGCCAGAATATATTTTGTTTTTCAAGCCTAGCTTTTTTTCTCTAATAGATGATATTTATTAATCTTTCCCAGCAGAAGTTTTAGTTTACTACAGTTTTCTAATAAACACTATCCATCACATGCATATCATATGCATGTACTATTATATGCATATGATAGGTGGTTTAAGATAGATGAAGAACCTGCTACTAACTTAAGTGAATATATTATGACCTCTAAATTTAAGTGAGTAAAAGTCAATGATTAATATATTGATCTTTAAGGATCTCAAAATACAGGTTTAATCTTAAGTGCTCTGAGTACAAAGACATTGTACCAGTGTTAACACTTGACATTCCCTGTAATGTTTCAAGATACAGTCTGTTAGGTTCTAGCTCTTCACTGATAGCCAGAGGGAAAGGGAAAGTAAATTTTTTAAGGAGTTCTTTTAAAGCGAGCTCTTTTGGTTTTATAGGATTAAAAACAAAATGAACTAGCTGATAAAAATAACCAGATAAAAATACAGAGACTTTAAAATGTGACTTCCATTTAAGGCCTGTGAAAGAAAATCAACAGCCATTAATTCAGAGTAATGGTCAGCAAACTAAATTCTGAGAGCCAGTTTCAACCTTTGCCTAATTTTAGGTGAATGGAGAAAATGGGATACCTACATAATTATCTGGAAAGATAAACATTTTATGGGGGAAAATGAAGCTGGCAAAGTAGTAAAAGAATATACAGAATAGAAGAATATTTTTAAGTCTGTGGGAAAGAATAAAGAAGAAAAGGTAATGCAGGGAAACAGAAGATAAAGTGAGAATCTTAACTTTGAGATAAGACCTGAAGGAAGAGAGGGAATATGCTGTGTGCACACAGAGAAGAGAATACTCCATGCTCAGTGATTGTCATGTGCTGTGTCCCTGAGGTGGGAATAGGTTTCTTGTATCTTAGGCTTACCAAGTGGGGCAGGCATGTACCATTTTATAATCACCTGGCCTTTTTCAGGAGGTTGTGTATGAAGATACTGAAGGATTTTTAATCAGTGGGAAGGTAATGTTACTTGAAAATGGATTGTAGAACTGTAGGAGATTAAATACAAAAGCAGAGATACTATAAGAGCCTATTATAATAATGCAGACAAGAAATATGGTGACTTCAGTGAGAATGGTAATAGTTACCTTACTGTGGTCTGAATGTTTATGTCACTCCTCTAGCCCCCAGTTCATATGTAGAAGCCTAATCTCTTGAATGAGGGTATTTGGTAGATGTTCGTACACTGGCCTGGTTATTTGGGACTAATTAGCTCATCAAGGCCTTTTAAATAGGATTAATATCTTTATAAAAGGATCCTCAGAGAAATCCTTCACCTGTTCTGCCATTTATGACTATACATAAATCAGGAAGCAGCCCCCTAAGTGGACAACAAATCTGGACCTTAATCTTAACACTTCTAGCCCTCAGAACTCAGAAATAAATTTCTGTTTTATGATGTCTGGTTTAAAGTATTTTGTTACAGTCCCTCAAATGAAGTAAGAAGTCAGGACTGTGTAGATTCTTAGATTTTAATGATTGAGCAGAACTTACTGTGAAAGTTACTGAATGAAACAGATGTGATTAATTAACAAGATGACAAGTGTTTGGCTGGCCATTTAAAAATTCAGGACAGATGCTTGAGTAAAATTGGAAATGTCAAATAGGCAATAGGCAGGGGATATTGGTGTAGAGGGCAATCTAGGGTGGAAGACAAACACGTGATAGTCATCAGTGTGTAGATTTAAGACCGTGAGACGAAATGAGATCACGAAAGAAGTTCATATAGATAAAAAGGAGGCGAGATACAAAGATGTGGGATACTTAAGTGTGAAAGTAAAAATGAAGAGTAGCAGCCAATGTAGAAACAGTGTAGTTGCTAATGAAGGAGAAAAATTGCATTGTGTCTCTTTGGGAAAGGAGTCATTGATGTTGTTTATATTCAAGGAAGGTAAGAATTCATAATGAGGTCATTGTTGACCTTGCTAACAGCATTTTCAGTGGTAGAAGTAAAAAGCTAGATTCCAAAATAAGAGAAAATGTAAATTGGAGTTGTTTGGAGTGACTGTGGACTAAGCTCTAGTTTTTCATTGTTTTTGTAGATTTCTGTTAGGTGAAGTTCTGCTGTTAGAAAGAAAAGTAAATGCATGGTAGGTAGATAAAAATAGGATTACAAGGGCTGTTTTCCTCTATTTTGTTCTTAATTTCAAAGGAGGGTTATGGGAAAGCCCACCATAAGTGGAAAACTTGGTGCAAGAGAGAGGAAGAGAATTAATTCACAAAATAATTCTTGAGTAGATAAAGGATGGGATGTTTGATCTGATCTTGGAACACAGCTCATTCAGCCAAAGTGACAAGAAGTAGTAGAAATATATCAAAGTATATTGTTACAAATGCTAGTAAATAAAGATACGATGGTAGGAACTTTTAGACATAATCTTCCTGTACTTTGGATATTTCCAATAAATCAAGAAGCATTGTAGTCTGCTGAGAGTGATTATAACTGATCAGGGGAAGCTGGAGAAGAATGGACAAATTATGAAACTTTCTTTGTGTCAGTGAAACAATATGCAGACAAAGGAAATTTCTCATGAAGTGTTCAGTGCCCAATTTCAGGGAAGTGATTATGAATTCAAAAGAAGACTAGAAAACATGGTTGTATTTTTTTTTTCCTCTGTGTTCAGTTGTGCCAGTTCGAGTAGAGTAGTTCGGGAGATTTAACTGGAATTAGCATTGTGCTAAGGAAGTAGAAAAAAGCAAGATTGAAAATGTGAGAGTGCAGTTGTGTGTGAGGGATTTGTAATTATTGGCCATATAATTTGTAAAGAAGAAAGTGAACATAGAAGAGATGATGGCCTTTAAAGGATCGTTGGAGACACAGGCCACTGAAAAGAATGGAGTGGTTATCAGAAAATGCTATGTCGGAAGATCAAATTGAGATTAGAGAGGTGGTAAAGTTACTAGTAATGAAAATGTCCAGGATATGATTGTGGTAGTGTGTGGATTGGAAATGGGAAGAATGAAAAATCATTGAGAGCATGAAATGAAATTGGTCATGATGTTAGAGTAATCAACTCTATAATTATTGAAATAAATAAGAATATATTAGAAAATAATGATTAAAGAATAGAGTTGGAAAGAGTAACAGCTAAAAGTTAAAATTTCCAAGAATGCGAGTAACAATGAGAGACAGGTTTTGTGTTTTTTTGTTTTTTGGGTTTTTTTTTTTAATTTTTTTTTTTTTAAATAGGTACCAGCGATCAAACTCATGACCACACGCTTGCAAGGCAGGCGCTTATGCTGCTGAGCTAAATCCCCAACCCCAAGAGACAGGTTTTGGATAGTGTGTTTTATGGGGCCTGAGAGATTTCAGAGGGAAATTGGCTCGAAGAAGCTTTGCATTGCAAGGAGGACATTGACTTCCCTTACAGGTTTATTTAAACATGGCATGTGGGTGGAGTTCAGGGAAAGCAGTAGGTAGTTATTTGCAGGAGAGAACTAACTGGGTTTCAGTTAGATTGAGAAGATAAAGAGAATAGTTTGGGAAGACATTGAAATGAATAGTGGCATAGAGGTGGAGAGAAGTTTGGCTTTTGCTAAGTAATAAAATGCATATAATTTTTCATTTAACACTTCATGTTCTAGTTATATATATTTAGAGGCATTCTTGAATATGTAGAAATGACACTTGTTGCAGCATTGTTAAATAATAGACTAGAATCTGTATGTCATTTATTAGTAAACTGTTTAAATAATTTGATGTTGATATGGTATTCTGTGCAACCACTGGAAAGAAATGAGGTAGCCCTAAAATATACTGATATGAAACGATAACAAAGCTACTAGGTGAAGAGAAAAACAACATAGTATAAATATGAATGTATAATGTCATTCCATGTGTTTGATTAAAAATAGGAGTTCCTACATTCTTACTTGTGCAAAGGAAAACTCTAATAGGGTACACAAACTGAAAGCGTTAATTGCATATAGGGAGGACTTTGTGTGTGTGTATTTGTTACTTATCAGTCAGCTCTGTGTCAATCTGGCAGATAACAGACCCTCTGTATATTTAATGACTGAGAATTTTTATGTGTCATTATTTTGTTCTGGTACGTCTCAGTAAATGTTGCCTTTTGAATTCCTGTACACATTTTGTCTTACCATTTGATATTCTCTTATACTATGTATAATCTTTCCTACTAGTTATAAACTATATAAGGCTACTTTATTCTTTTATTCCTTATATTTAACTTTTACACAACATTGAATTATTGTTTATCATCATTATATATAAAATAATGTTATTATTTTTTGTTTTTCTTGCTTGTGCTTTGTTCTTTAAAGAAGAACCCATTGTTTTTGTTAAAATCGCAGTTTTTTGTAATGATGGAAAACATAGGCTCAAGACAGATTGCTTCAATTTGAATTACCTGATAAAACCTTGGGCAAGTTATTTAACGTCTATATACTTTGATTTCTTTTGTCTATATAGTGATGATTTGCAGTTGAGTTTATGTGTGGTACTTAAACACCTGTAACGTAGTAAGTACTATTTATAGAATTTTAACTGCTAGTTATTGTTCATACGAGAGGAAATCAGTTAAATGACACTGATCTTTTTTTCCTCACAGTACTGAAGGACACTATTAATTGGCTTTACTTGTCTTTCTATTCTTTACACTAGAATGTTCAGTTTCTAAATCTAGATTCCATTTCTGTAGTTAACTTGTTACTATGCTGTCACCTTAATGAATGAGACTTTCAGTGATTGCTCTTTATAGTTGCTTTTCATAAATTGGGTTGTAGTGTTCAGGAATATTAATTCACTTTGTGTGTTAATACCATTTATAAATGCAAAAAAAATATGACTGTAGAAACACAATACTCGCTGCTTGGGTATATTGACGGCTTTGCATTGCTTATGCCACATTGTCTTGGAGGTAGGCATTAATCAACTGTCTCGTGTGGTCTCTTGATTTGCTCTGTAATCACTTGACTGATGGGCCTTTCTGACACAGTATAGCCAATTTCCTGTAGATGAATTAGTGTTTTCATTAGTTGAAATAAATCACTTTATTTTGACATTTGAAGTATTTCAAAGTGTGAATGAAAAATGAAATTTATTTCCATGTTTAAAGTAAGTCTGCAGTATGTAGTGCTTTTCAAAGGAAATTTCTGTGTGTATTTTGAAATTAGAAATACTGTGAAATTGAATTTATAATTAGTAAATTTTCGTAAACCAATGGTTTTAATTAATTACTGTTGGTAGCAGATGGCAGAAATGAACTTTGTATAACAGCAAGATATCTTAAAATTCTTTCTTGAATTTAATTACATAAGCAGATAAATTCAATTAATCTGTTTACTTTTGATTTTGTTTCATTTTAATGAATCACTGGTAAACTTTTGTATTCCCATTTATGTTGTTGGACTGAATAATAAAAGCAGCTAAAATACTGTATTGTAAAATAAGAGGCTAGGCATGTGAAATTAACCATATAAAACTCTGTACCTGAAAACTTCAAAGTAGTTTGTGTGAACTACTCCATGATCAATTTCTGGAGTTTCATTATGTTTCTCATCGTATTGAATAGGTGATGATTGAATCTGTTAGGGTAAAGAGCATGTGTTTCAGTATTTAGAAGTATTTAAATGCTGAGTCTTAGTGATGTGGAAGTATATGTGTTTCAAAAGCAACTGTCTTTTTTTTTTTATTAAAATTTACTAGAAATATTGTTCTTTATACTTCCGTCAGTATTTCTATTAAAATCTTTTTCTTAAACTTTTGAAACCACAGTGCCCTTTTTCTTTTTTTGGTACCAGGGATCGAACTCACAAACTTGGGCTTGCCAGGAGGTGCTTATGCTGCTGAGCTAAATTCCCAGCCCTGCCTTAAAATATTTTTTAGAAAAACATAGAATCCTTGATAGACCAGTATATTTTTTAAATGACCAAAATTTTAAGAAAATACTAGTAAAACAAAAAGTTAATTTTAGTTTTTGGAGCAAGAGTTAAAGTGAGCTTACATAGGTAAATAACCTGTGTTGCAAAAAAAAAAAAAAAAATGTGGGGGAGGTAGTAGAAGAGTACTACTTTGAATAACAAGGTAACAACTGAAAACATGATAGCCTTAAATAAGGCCATCATATCAAATCTTTTAACGTATCAAATCTTTTTATTTATGTGTCAGTTTTCTCTCAGCTGTGTCTTTAAAGTATTAATAGATTAGTATCTAAAGTTTTTTATGTTAAAAACCAATAGTTTGCTAATGGCAATTTTTTATGGCTTGCTTTTACTAGTACAGCATATTGATTTGTTTATTGGATTGCTATGTCTATTTAAAGGTGGAGGAAAAGTAGGGATAATAACTGGTTCTCATTTGAGGTCTCAGACTCAAAACCTTATAAGTTGAAGGTATGAATTCAGTTTTGATAACTGTCATTTACCAGATACAGTATTATTTCTTTTTCAGTGACATGAGGCTATGAGTACAAATTGAGTTAGCATAGATAATTACTTGGTATCAATATAATTATACTGTGTTAGAATCCATAGCACAGCAAATGGGAGCTGAGGCAGCAGTTCAATTAGGATTGTTAAATCTATTGCGTGGCTGTGTAGTCATATTTTATTGGAAAGAACATGTGCTGAATTTTGCTATTGTCAGTAACACTTAAGTGAATGAAATTCTTGTAAAAATTATATGAAATTATGAAAGATTGAAAGCTGTAAACTGAGCATCTCAGTGTCATTAAAGGAAGTTTGTTGTTTGAGACAGGATTTTGCTGTGTAGTTCAGGCTGATCTTGAAGTCACTGTGTATTCCAGGCTGACCTCAAACTCAGTGTTGATCCTCCTGATTTTTTTTAAGCCATTATCATTAGCTTAGTAACCTTCTTACTAAGTTATTAGGTAATCATTAACTGTTCTGTAAAAGTCCATAAATATATGTTATAATTCATAAATATATGTCATGTAAGTATTTGAATTTATATGCACTTAATGAATCCTTGATATGTACAGCATATTGTGTAAGCATTTGGGGTGATGAAGTACATACATAGGTACAAAGAACACATTCATATTTTATTATATTATAAACCATTAGCCACTGCACTTTACATTTTGCCTTGTACAAAAGAGCTTTGTCTTTGGAATACTGTCTGATTTTTTAATACCATTTCAACCACTGGCTAA
>PVJX010007091.1:0-73112 GCA_004027295.1 Dolichotis patagonum | reverse complement strand
AAGCAGTGCACCCCATGGGAGTGAAAGGGGAGGAATTGTCTAAAAAAGGGAGGCAGAGGATATTGTTAATGGGGTAACAAGATTTAAAATTTACATTATTCTCACCACTCTGCTTGGATGGATTACGTGCTGTTCCAGTTTGTCTACTTACACTAGACTTGAGGACATGGTCAGCTATCCCCAAAATAAGAGGACATATTATGGTAATCATCCCTAATTTTCCTATCAACTTAATCTGAAGCCCTTTATAACTCATACTGTCTTATTATGACTGATCTTATTTGAATCTGGTTTGTTAGATTGCTACTTTGTATTGACTGATTTTATTTAAATCTGTTATGATTGATAGCTTCAAGTGTAAGAGTATAGGCAAGTACACTGAAGATGACAAGATTCACTAAGATACCCACTCTGCTTTGATTATTACTTGCTTTTGAAGTCTTATAATGTCTCCAATGCTTCATTTTTATTAATGTTGTTATACACTGCTGAGATATCATGGTAACCATTGTAGTTCACCTTGTATTGTGGTTTTATGTGACTTTTTTGTCTCATGCTTTTCTAGGAATTGTTTTGTTTTATGTTGCTTTGTTTTGTTTTCCCCTCTAATACAGAAATGATAGATATACATGTAGAGACTCATGCATGTGTAGAGCTTATAAACAGTTTACGAGAACCAACTATATAACACATGTTGAAATGAACAACTACTTTGAAGAAAAAGAGACACTACAATACCCAGTGCTGATTCTATAATGTCATGATGTGAAGTCCAGCAAAACTATCACTTTTTGTTCAAAGTGATCTTAGCTTGCTTTGCCTTGTTTAAGTTCAACACACATGAAGGTATGGACAGCTGTTTTGAGGAGAATGAGAGACACTATGACAGCCATTCTTGGCTTCCCTAATGTCTGGTCTTGAAGACCTGAAGTGCCCTCCTTGTCCTGCTCAGATCAGTTCCATACTAGGTTGTTTCATATGAATTCCCTGTATGTAACAATATGGACAACTATTTGGAAGAAAACAAGAGTCAATATGATAGTGAATATCTCTGATTGTCTAGTTTTGAAATTTTTGTCTCTTACATTGCTTTCTTGTGATCTGCTTTGCTCTGTTTTGTTGTGTTTAATTTTACCCTTTTGATATAATTGCATGTATATTTGAGTGGGTAAAATGGATGACCATATTGCTGTTTTTGTCAGATCATGGAGCAGAACTGTTAACAGTCTCACTGTTTGAATGTCTACCTTACATGTTTTAACTTTGTAATTTGAACAACTATTTCCAAGAAGTCAGTATGTAATTTGTCAGGTAATAATTTCTTAGTTTTTTTTTGTTGTTGGTCTTTTCCTTTTTTTTCTTGGAATTCTGTATTGTTGCTACCCTTTATTTTGTTTTGTTTTTTCTCTTTAAATAAAATTTTAAAAAATAAAAAATAAAAAAAATATAAAGTAACCTTCTTTTCCCTGGGAGAAGGGTAACATATACAGTCCTCAGTAGGGTGAAATTTCTTTCCCAAACTGAGTTAAGGCTGCATCACGGAATACTATCTCAACAGAATGTAGTATGTTCTGGAAGCAGCTATTTCATTATTGTAGCAAATAGCTCAACATTTTCTTCTTTGTTTAATTTGCTGGAAATCAGAGCAGCTGAAATTACTTTTTAAACACATGTTATTCTACAATCAACACATTTGTTACTTTGGAAAAGAGCCTTCCTCCACTTTACATAATCAAAACATTCTGTAACTTCTTAAAATGGACCTGCTATTGCATAAGGCATAATTCCTTGATATGTTTTCCTGGAAAATATGGAAGTATAGCCAGGGCTGGAGAGCAGCTACACAGCAGGGATCCGAGAAATCACAAAAGACTGGCAAGCACTGAAAATGCTAGAAGAATACAACTAGAATATGGTTTATAATTTGGCATAAAAAAGCCAAAATATTCTTACAAATATTCTCTCTCTCCTGAGAGTTGTGTTTTGTCCTGCATATCTGGTGTTACTATATGTGAGCCAGAAGGAGAATGAATGCTTCCTTTGGAACCTTGAAAGTCTTCAATGTGAATAACCAAATCAACCTCAGACAATTCAATTAATAAATGGGTATCTGGCATGCTACTCAGAGTAAACGTTGGAACGGTCATTTAAAATATAATTGGCTAAGCTATATAATACAATAAAATGGAGCCAATCTCAGAATGTTAGGATAGTAAAAGCAATCCATTAAATTGTGTTAGACTAGTCCTCTTAGGACAGAGATTTTGTTGATTTTATGAACAGAACCCAGGTCAGATTACAATGTAGAGCAGAAAACAGTGCTAACAATTGGTCAGTAATATTTCCCTGCTCTTCCAGATTTGTACAGAGGACCAGAGCTCTATTTTCTGAGCATAGACCATGGGTCCCAATGGTGAATGCCACAGTACGCAATTCAGGCAGTGGGCTACACTGAAGTTGAGAGGCTCCAGCCCATCTGAAGACAGTCTAATTCATTTAAAAAAAAAAAAAAAACTAAAATGCAGGCAAATGAAGCACCTGTCTGTAGCTCAAGTGTCTGCAATCTCAGCACAGTGGGTATCTCCGTGCCTGTGGAATCACTGGCACCAGATGGCTCTGGATAAATATCTGGCATAAACAGCTGGCTCATATCTGGTGGACTACAGGACTCTTTGCCACTGTCAGAGCCTTCCTGGAACAGCTTATCTTTCATGGAGCATGCATTAAGGACCTTTATCCAAATAGAATTGTTTTTTAAAACTTTAAAATGACTTTAACTTAATAACATTCTGAAGTTTGACTGAAAAGTTTGAATAATGCCTGTTGCTCTTGTCCTCATCTTTTGTATCTTTGATCTTAAAAGCTTGCTCCCTGGATAACCGGCTCCAGGGTGGCATCTGCTTCCTGCCAGGGCCCTCCCGGCACACCTGCAGGGGACGGTGCGCCGCTGTGCTCCTGGGCCACCTGTGCCTGTCCGAGCACTGCGACGTGTCATGTACGAGAGGTGCGTTCAAAGGGACTGAGCACAAGTTATCCGAAAAGAAAACTGCTTTAAAAGA
This sequence comes from Dolichotis patagonum, assembly GCA_004027295.1. Classification (NCBI taxonomy): domain Eukaryota; kingdom Metazoa; phylum Chordata; class Mammalia; order Rodentia; family Caviidae; genus Dolichotis; species Dolichotis patagonum. The sequence goes on along the minus strand of PVJX010007091.1, from coordinate 70,053 downwards.
GGCAAAGATTCTCCAATGCTTTCAGCTAAATTCAGTAGACTGCATTCTAAAGCCTCACCAGACATACAATTGTGATTGCTGAAATGTTCTTTGTCGAATCAGCAGTAAATTCTCAAAATACTTTCTCATTTTCATTATATGACATACCAAGGGCCAAAGAATGCGGAGAAAAGCATAGTGGGAGTGTAGGTAAATGAGAAGAAAACACTGGGGGAAAGACATGACACTGAATGAGTTAGGAATTGCTTATAGCTTTCTTTCCTAGCATAATTTTGCTAAAGTAAAACCAGAGCCTTAAAAAGAAACCTTTGAAGATTTTGTATGTGATATCCATTTAGTTCTGTCTCTATTTACTACCCGAGGTACATAAAAACAATCAAGCTGTGGATTTTTCTATAAAACATTAAAATTGTAGGCTTTATGGATATTATAAAAAAGAAAGATCCAGAATCAGCAGGCATCGGCATCCACAGCAGGTTTAAAGTTTGCGTGGCAGGTAGGTTGACCTGTCACTGTGTGAACTACACATGCTGGAAGTGACTTTGTCTTGTATCTTAAAGCGCTTGGTGTTGGGGCAATATTTTCCTGGCATAGTGTTTCCCTTTGGCCGGTTTTGCATTTCTTTTCTTCACCTGTGCAAGCCCGGTTTCCTCAGGAAATTGTGAATAAGCATTGCGCCTGACCCATCCCACAAGGAACAGAAGTACTGATCACAACCTCTAAGGCGGCAGAGGAGTAAACAGACGCACGCGCATCACTGACTTGAGTTTCATTAAACTGGAGTTCAGGAAACATCTCATACAAACACGCAAGGTGGGAAGCTGAAATATGCTCAGGAAGATGAAAATATCCTACCAAAACAAACAGCTGGGCTCTTGGATGGCTCAAAACGTGGTTCTTATTACAAACAAATTGGTCTTTGGGGGAGAATTTTCACGTGGACGTGAAATATTCGGTAAACAGGAGTTAAATGGAATTAGCTGTGTGAGGACTATGGCTGCCGGAACACGCAGCATCTCTCTGCGTATCTAACAAACACGTGAGCCTGGGATTACTCCGACTGAGATGTGCTAAGTCACCAGGAGCCCTTTTTGTCAGTTAGGTCTGAATGCAAACATTTGCTTTCTTGCAGTGAAATTCTATTTCCGTGAAGGAGTGGAGGCTCTTGCGTGCAGGACTCTGAACACGGGACATTTGTGCTTCTGGCAACACACTCACGGGGTTCTGGAGTCTGAGGGGTGGAACACAGCTACCCTGAGAGTCTTACACCAGCGGTTTCCCCAGCCTGCTGTCCTGCCTGCCTCCAACAGTTCTGAGCCTCCACCGTATCTGATGTCGCGTTTTAGGCGCTAAGCCCAGCACAGGGGCCCAATCTCTTTGATCCTGTGTTCTCCTCTGCTTAACATCTTGCGAGGTCCCGTCCCCATGTCTTCCCAGGTGGAAGTCCCTCCGCTGGTTCCTCCGCTGGTTTCCAGGACCCCACGTCCTGTGCCTGCTGGAATCCTGCGACTGTCCTCCCCCACCTCCCTCCCACGCAGCCGAACTCTGCCCCTGTCGCCAGCCCCTGGGATCCGTCTGATCATGCAGCACAGGCTGTGTCAGCCTTTCTTCCAGCTAGGCTCTCTTCCAGCCCCGGGCAGGGCCAACCACCCTCCGCCTCTAATCAGCCTAAATTGCTCTTCCCAACAAAGACAGAGCGCGCTGGCAGCCTTCCTGCACCCTGCGCTCCTCAGCCTCACCCGCTCCTCCTGTGTTCCCTAGCAAAGCCCGCCACTCGTCTAACGCGCTGCTTGCTTTAGGAGCAGATCGTGGCAGTTCTTACTCGTCGTCTCTGCAACGGAGACAAATACATGTCTTTCCCTCTTGTCCACGGAGTAGCACCGGTACTTAGAACAGTGGGCAACCTAGAGTAAGTAGCAAGTGAATCCTGAGCACGCTTTAGGGAGCTCTGACCAAAACAAAGGCGCCCTAAAGAAGGTAGAGACCTCCCGGAGCAATGTATCCGAAATTCATTTTCAAAAGTTACAAACTAAAATATCTCAAATACATGAATTCTGCTGAGAAAGGAAGAGAGTCCTAAAGTACTAGCCTCAGGCTTTAAATGTGTGCTTTGCTCTCCAGAGCCAGGTTCCATAAATCACGGCTTGGGCCACATGTGGCTGGCCTCCTTTCCTCTGTAATTACGCTTTGATTGGCACAAGGTCACGAACATTTGCCTGTCCTCTAAGGCTGTTTTCTCTCTGCATTAGCAGTGGTGGGGGCTGGAGTTGAAATCTAGGGGCAGCTGAAGCCCCAGGCGTTACCTGGCCCCTTGGGATCTGTGCCCACCAACCTCGGACCTAAGTCAAACTTGCTGGCATTGGCCAAATACATTGATCCCCAAATGTCACCGATTATCCAAATAAATGCCTTCCAATGCTTTCCAAGTGGCAAGTATTTATTGCTTCAGTGGATGTCACCTGAATACATACACTCAGTAAAAGATAGGACTTAGATTTGAAAGACATTGCCTGATATCAAGACCAGGAATTTTTTCACGCATAAAGGGTTGAATTCTTGCAAAGAACAAAGGAAAAGATAACTCAGGTAAACTACACATAAGTGTTTGCCACTTCAAATGTTTCTTAAGTAGTGCTGTCTAGGTGAGTGACACTAGGTAAGGGTCTAGGTAAGAGAGTATCCAAGTTCCAAAGAGAACCCATGTCGCCCTGAGCCACCTCCCTCTCTCCCCCACTCCCTCAGCCTCTCTCCGACATGGTTTAAATGTGTGGATTTCTCTGTTTATTCGTGGGTTTTAACTAAAATGGAAACACACCAGCACACTAAACTAAGTGATCTCTCTGAAGGTTCTTCTTGACTTGTACTATTATTCATAATTATCCATATTCTATATTATTTGGCCTTTCATTTATATTTTATGATGTTAGAATTTTTGTTATCTATATCCCTCTACCTATTTAAAAACAGCTCCCTTGATGTACCCTGAAAGGTACTGTCAGACATTACTGTGCTATATTTATTCTTCAATAATTTTCTTGAAGGAAGGTATAATTTTCCTTAACATTTAATTCTCGATGTAAAATTAGTGTACCTTATTTAGTAACATCATTGTTAACCTAATAGCTGTATTATAATTAATGATAGAGAAAGGTACCTTAATATGACAGATTTATCATTAAGTTCAGCAAAACATGGAATACTAGCACTTTTAAGGGAATGCATTTAGGTGCTATTTTAAATAACATTTAACTGGATATATTCAAAGGCTGCTTCTTAACAGAAGCTAGAGTCAATCATGAGCAAGTATCTATAGATTAAGTGAAAAGTATCTTTCCTTAATTTTATAGACATCTTTTAGATTATCTTTTACACATGTGCTATGTGAATGTGTTTGGGTCTGTAACATATGTATGTAACAACAGATGCATGATAGATAACTGATAGGCAAATATAGATGAAGATAAATCAGAGATAAACAGGTAGATAGGGTACATAGATAATGAAACATAGATGACAGGGAAAGAACAGGAGGATTTGTCTCATGGCTGGTCTACGGGAAGTACTCATAAAATATAGCATTGTGTTTTTCCTATGCATTATCTGCTTTGTATAAGAAAATAGCCAAAACATAACTTTAAAGTTTTCCTGGTAGATCTGAGTTATACAGATAAGCTTTTTATTACACAATCAGATGACTGACCACTTCCCTTGAAAATCTGTAAGTGTAGGCTTAAAGACAATATATTCTGAGAAGATTGCCTGCCTGAGAAGATAAACCTGTCTCATTACCCTAACTACTGTTCTCCATACCATTAGATCATAAAGATTATGCACATCAGATTCACAGTATTTATACCATATCTAGCAAGGAGCTTTCATAAATGTGTTACTGGAATTCAAATAGAATAACATGTTTATTAAATGGTTATTAAATATGTGAACAATTTCAACACATTATTATAATCCCTTTGAGGAGGAACATGAAGCCAAAATGGTTTAATAGAGTACAAATTCCTTGAAAACAAAGAATATTGCTTGTTACAAGGTACACCTTCAATCATTATCACAACTCTTGGTATATAACAAGTGGCAAGTGTTTATTGCTTCAGTGGATGTCACCTGAATACATACACTCAGTAAAAGGACCTAGATTTGAAAGACATTGCCTGATATGAAGACTAGGAATTTTTTTTGTGCGTAAAGGGTTGAATTCTTCCAAAGAACAAAGGAAAAGATAACTCAGGTAAACTACACATAAGTGTGTTCCACCTCAAATATTTCTTAAGTAGTGCTGTCTAGGTAAGTGACAATGAACTAACTTTTAGCAGGTTATAATAAAATCGCTCTTATAAATGTCTCAGATTAGTGCTCCACTTAGGTCAGTGATAGCTGTAGGAAAACTTCATGCCAGTGCTAAAGAAGATTCTAGAAACTGTGGATTGGGAGTTGGTGGTTTTTCTATCCAGATTTCTGGAGACAGTGTATGGGGACCTTCCTACCTGTACATACTGGTATTCTCTGGACTCTAAACAAGAGAACCCTGCTGGTTTAAAGGGAGGGCACAGCCCAATCCCAAAGGGCAATCCTGAAGAGGATCAAAGTCACAGGACTTTGAGTACCACAGCGCAGAAGGATGGCATGTGTCAGTCTTCCCAGCCTGGTTCATTTTGTGTTGTTCTGACATGCTTTTTGGTTGCAGCCTCAGCCACGCGGGTTCAAGGTTGGATGATAAATACATTGTTGGCCTTGAAACTTTTAGGAGACCAGGCTGTGCGACGCAGTAATGATCCTAGTAGTGACCAAACGGTAAGAAGCAATTCTTCAACCAAACCCTAAGAACACAGAGGCACCTTAACTGTGACCTGCAGCCTTCTCTGAAGCTGGAGTTGGGCTTGTCTTTGTACTTCCAGGTCTTCTAAATCTTTCCCTTCCCAGGCTGCAATGCAGGCCATGTTTCAGTTTCCTCTGCAGTGTCATGGATAGACTTCCTCCCCTGACACAAGTTCAATAAAACCGGAGACTTTCACGGAATCTTACATTCACAACCCTACTCATCACCCTGTGAAGGAATATCTTGTGCCAGTAATCTCTTTGACCTGTTCTGCTAAGACACGCGGGTCCCCTTAATTATCCTTGATTTGTCAGCAAGGCTCACAAGCCTTTGGTTTTGAAGTTTGCTTTGCCTGGAACATTATTCTCTCAGATGTATGTGTGTACTGGTTGTTTGCACGTTTCAGTTATCTGCTAGAATGTGGTTTCATGACTCAGCCTTCTGTAGCAGCTCCCCAGAAAAGAGTATCCTCAAGTTCCCTCCACCCTTTTCACTACCCAACCCCCTGTTACACTTTATTTTCTCAATATCTCTTCATGGGTATTGTTAGCAGTCAAAAATGCAAGCAAAAATATTTTGTGCCAATAATACAATATCTTTGCTTGTGTATTTGACTGCTACATGCTTTCCTTTTCCATGATGTGTATTTTACTTTTGCTTCATACGTAACATAATTTAGTTCTGTTGTGGAAAGAGGAAAACCTTCCTTGTGTCTCATGGTTTTGGGACCATCTAGGAGGCTGTAAGAAATCAACAGATCAGTAGGTGAGCTGCATTATGGGTAAGCTGATGGGAGAGTGTGAGTTTAGATGGGCAGTCAAGTGGGTTTATAAACACTTTGCCTCCTGGAAGCGAGGTAGACTTATTCACGTAATAACCAGAGTACTGGAAAAATGCGGGTTTCCTCAGCAAAGAAATAACCCTCTTACTGGAAGGTCACAGTGTGTAGGAGTGGAGATGTGACAGATTGGTCCCACAGTCAGAGCCTAGAGGTTACCCTCGACTATAAATGTCCCATTGCAAGTGCTGTGGTCAGATTGTGTGTGTTCCCCCAAACTCATATGCTGGAATTTAAATCCTAATCTGTTCATACAGACACTTGAGAAGTGACTTAGCCATGAACGCTTGTCCCTTATCAATAGATTCACGCTCTGACAAGAGAGTGTGAAGGACCCGCGCTGTTTCCTGTCTGGTGCCTTTCTGTGAGGATGCAGCAAGTTATGCAGAGCGAGCAGGCCCTCGCGGACACATACCCGCGGCTGCCTTGCTCAAGACTTCCTGATTTCCACAACTGTGAGAGAACGCGTTGCTGCCACGGGTGCATTATCCAGTCTAACGTACTTTTTATAGCAGCACCAACAGGCCAAGACAGCTGCACTAACTCCATGGCAGGAAAGGGAGCCCCAGGTCCCTCAGGATGGAGCACACGGTAAGAGCAAGGGACTCCCCCACCCCCACGCAGGAGCCGTCCTCCTCTGATTTGTCATCAGAACCGAGTCGGAGCACAAGTCAATATGGCCGTGCACAGTTATGCCTAAGCTGTAGGCTTTATGAGTAGAAAGACTTTTAAAAGGAATTCCCAAATCTAATCCATCCTTAGCTCATGGTAGGTCCTCAGTAAATGTCATGCGTGCTTACATAATCATATGAATCACAACTGTTTCCTTTTATTTGCCCACATAGAAACATTCAAATGAATCCTTTTCATTTAAAGTAAAAGTTATACTCTCTTATCCTGGAATTGAATGATTTTGTATACCTGGTTCTAGCAAAGCTTTCCACGATAGCCTTTATATTTTCCGATAGAATCTTGGCATTCCTGTCAAAGGCCTCTGGTGAGAATTAGTTTCCCGACTGTTTACATTGAGTTAATTTTCTTTCTGTGTCAGCCCTATCCATTGTCCAATATATCCAAGTCGGAGTTCTCTGTTTTCCTCATAAATTCCTACTTAGGAAAACCAAGACTCACTCTTTTCCCCAGACTGCTAGAAATTATACAGACTTGTATAAATCAGTTGTCACTTTTCAAACATTCGTCTTGAGTAGAACTAGTATGGAACTCAAGAGCATAAGAATCACATCTGTGTCTCCTGTTTGCCAGCAGACCTAGAAGGAGGTTGCTGGAGGAAGAGCTGCTCCATGCCTCCCCCCAGATTCGTCCTAAATAAACCACTTTCACTGTTTTGTTGGGCTGGGTTTTGTTCTATTTTGTGTTGTTGATTTTGTTATATCTGATGGATGAGCAGCTGTTTCAAGGATGGCAAGATATATTGCGGTAGCCATTTTGGATTTGTTATTGTCTTGTTTTGAAGTCCTGTATCGCATTCACTGTTTCGTTTTTGTTGGTTCTATTCTGTCCTGTTCTGTTTAATTTTCACTATGTCTGAAGATATCTGCAGCTATTTTGAAGATAGCAAAAGGCCTTATGGTAGCCACTGTTGATTTGGTATTGTTTTGAAGTCCTGTGTCACTTACACTGGTTTGTTTTGACTTATTTTACTGTTTTATTTTCTTGGGTTTTATCCTCTTTAAAATAAAACTAAATAAAATGAAATAAAATATCACAACCTGAGAGACCATGCTGAAGTGCCACACAGCTACAGAGGTCCCCCAGCAGCAGGTCCTGTGTCAGCATCAAGCCACCTGCATCGTCTACCTGCTCCAAACTAACTCGGAAGTAAAGCTCCTGCTGTTCTCTCTACCCTTCCCAAGCACAGCTGAATGCTTCTCTCTGGCAAGCCTAAGAAATTGTCCCTCATCGATATGAGCACGTAATGCTACCTCAGTTGACTTTTGCATATTTTGTGGTCCTTCTTTTGGTTTAGCTTCAGAGAGTTGTTTATGTCATAGAATGGAGGTAGGAAGTGTTGGAGCCATTGAAGCTGAATACACGTGCAGGGCTGTGGCATGGCCCGGGCATGAATGAACTGAGAACAAGGAGACGCCTCAGGGGGAAGATAGGCCACAGCTGAGGCCACCTGGAGACTTTCGGAATAGTTTTCTTTAATTAGCATTGTCTGTTCCTTTGAGGGGTCCTTGAACCCCACCCAAGATCCTGTTCAGGTTTCCTCTATTGTCCACTCAACTCCTTGCTTGTTCTGATTAAATACGGCCTGCCCAGGGTCAGTCAGCTACCTGCCAGCAGAGTTACGAGCTCTGCCGAGGGTCTCACTCCTCCTGCAGCCCTGAAGACCATGCCGCGGGTCTCATTCCTTTGAGCCTTCGCCGTGCACCCGTTTGGGAGGTTGGGGGTCTAGTTACAGACCCCAACAGGGAAGCATAGGTTTTTTTTCATTTTTGGAATATACCCTAGCAGTGGGATATCACATGCTTAAAGATATATACAATCTTAGTAAGTTTTGTTTCCTTCTGCTAGGGGAGCATTTGGAAATATGTGAAAAATTCAGCTGAGGATATTATTTGTCATAGCATTAATTATAAGAATGGAAAGTGAAAAATCATTTCTATATCAAGAAATAGGAATTGATTAACAAATTCTAATACATGCACTATGTATAAGCATATATAATTATTAAAATGAAGGTAAAATAATTTTATCTGGATGGGATAGGTTATGCTAAAAATGGATGACATCTGTCATGGTTTATGTCAGTGGCCCCAAGCCTCATGCAATTATGGAAACAACCAAATCTAGCATTGTGATTGGTTCATTGTCTAGAGCTCGGATTGTTGGTGAGAGTACTACACCCACCTGGCAGGGAACCAGCATACGATGTAATGGCAGGAAGAAGTTGTCTCTCTCTTGCTGGTTCATGCTTGCTGTTTGCAGCTGGCCATGGACTGTGGCCCGGCCATGCCACAGTGCCTCAGAGCCAGCTGAGCATGGACTGAAACCTCCAAGCTGTAAGAAATAAACCTTCCCTTCCTTCATGTTGGGCTTTGGGTATTTTGTCCCAGCAACAAGAAAAAAGTAACCAATTCAACATCACATTAAAATATAAAATGTATAAACATAAGCTAACAAGCAGTAAAATAGAGGAAGGTCTAAGACACTCATACAAAAGTTAAATTGGAGTATTTGAATGAATGAGCAGAGTAACATGTATTTTGTTTTTCAATTACTGTTATCCCACATTTATTTTACTTAGCTTGGGCTGCTTTAAAAGTAAGTAGGAGGGGAAACTATTTGAAGTTTGAAACACAGGTCTTAAAGCATGTTGTTGCCATGATAACTTGAAAAAGATATATATATTCAATGAATTAAATTATGGCTGTGAGTGTTCAGTTGATTCTGTAGTGAGGGTGTGAATAGGGCTAATGTATTTCCTAAATGGACTGCAGGTCAGAAGATTATCAAGGTTTCAGAAATGTTCTCTACCTCGGGCCACTGGGAACAAAACATCTTTTTCAGAAGCTAATGCACTCTGTGCAGAAATCTTTCACAGCAGCCTGCACAATTTTATCTGCCTCCTCCAAATGATCGGCAAAGTAATTAGTCATGAGCATTCCTTTCTGCATTTCAGAGGCTAAAGAGTTAACGTGGGACGTATGGTTTATTGGCAGTTCTGCTTCCTTTGTACAAACAATGATAAACTCTCATAGTTTGCTTATTATAAATAATTTAAAAATAACCATGAAAAAATAAATATTTTAACAAAGGAAATCAAGACATTAAGGGAAAGAAACTGGATAATATATTTACGGAAGGAAACTGTAGACTTCCTAACAATAATTATTATTTTCTTAGTATTTTTGTCCTGGCTTCATGAAAATATTATAAACAATAATTAAGATTTGTGGCTGGGTTTAATGCAAAGTTCATCACGGATTCACCTCTAGTTCCTGGGCCACTTGTTTATCTGTGTCACACATATTTTTACGCACACTTATTGAGCACGGCTATGTGTTTCCAGTGTTGTGCCAAGGTTTAGAATTGAACAGTTGCCAACCTTAAGAAGTTCACATTCTAACTGAGTAATGAATGAACCCTAATTTGCATATTATATGTTCTTTACTCCAAACTCTCCCCTTCTTCGCACCTTCCTATGGTGTTATACAGGGGTTCTTTGGTTAAAAGAAAGGTTTTCGATGAATTATATTTCGCAGAGTTTATTTGAGTAAAGAACAAATACTGAAACAAACCATGGATTGGAGCACTCAGAAAGAGGAGAGGTTCAAAGACCTGCGTTCTGTAGTGGGGGGCATTTAATAGACAGCAAAATGAAAGTCAAGCATAGACAGAATGGGATTGGGGACAGTAAGGCATCTGCCCCCACTTGAACCCTGACTGGCCACTTGGCTCCCTGTGATTGGCTGAGACACAGCTGTTACCAAACATCCATTCCTAATTCCTAATTACTGAGTTAGAGCATAGTTATTTAAGTTAGGTTTTGGTTACTGGGTTAGAACATAGTTATTTAAGTTGGTATTCAAAGTGCAGAGACAGCCTTGGGCCATGGTTTCCTGCTTATTTAATTCTTTGGAAAGAAACAGAACTTGTGGACTGCTCCTAGTTTATTACTGCACAAAATTCTCTAGACCAAGCATACATAAAGCTGAGCTGTCTTTGTACACAGAGGGGACCCTTGGGGTCAGCCTGCCCTGCCCTTAACCAGCAGAATCCTCTCATTTTTTTTTCCTACACTGTGCCTAATAGAAAAACTCCTTAAAGCACATCCCCACCCCACATCCTGCTCTGGATCCTTTTACCCCTGCTCTGTACCCTCTTCTCGTCACCTGCCTTGCGTGTTCTCTTCAGCTCTGTTAACTAACTACCAAGTCAGAGTGCACAACAGACCTTGCCTACAGCCATCAGCATCCACTCAACGCCTGTGTCTACCCACGCCCAGCACCAGCCTCTTGCACTTTGAGGCAAATGGCCTGCGCTATCCAAACCCCAGTGCTGGCTTCTGAGGCACTTTCTTCTACTCTCTATTAAGAGCATCCTGTGCTTTGCAAAGCAACCTCCTCTCCCTGCATCTCTGATAATAAACTGTCTTTTTCTGCCTCCTTCTTGTATTGTTTTTCTCAACTCTTATCTTGGAAATATTGTTTGGTTTCTTCTTGTGTCACAGGACTTCTGTTCTCTCACACCACACACCGTGTTGGATGACTTCATTTGTCTGCAGGATGACAGTTTCTATCCATGTAAGAATATCAAATCTCTCTTACAGCCATGTGTCTCTTAAACCTTCCTTGGGGACTCCCCGGTGAACACAGTACAAAGCACCCACCCCCCTCACCACGTGGAACATATACTCTTTCCCCAGGTGTGTGTCACTTTCACTAAGCTCCATGTCAGTAATGGCATTACAATTCATCCTTACTCGAAATCTTGACTCATAGATAACTTCTTACTCACCCTTCATTCTTCATCTGTAATTCATCAAAAGTCCTATGGACATTTTCTACGTAGAGTAGAATTTGCTACCTAGACCTTGTCTGTTTCTGTCACCTTGACTACACCTTGGCACAGGGCACCTGAATTATTCAAACTGCCTCTTACCCTGAATGAGTCCTTATTCTAATCTAATGTTCTCCTCTTCCATCATCATAAGTTACAAGTTTGATCATTTCATTCTCCCTGTTTAAAACCCTCCAGTGGTTTCCATTAACCTATCCTAACTTTCAGAATGCTGCCTCTGTATCATAAGCTGTTCTGGGGCACTCTAAGGTGGCCCCCATGAGCCCCTGTACACCCAGTTTTCATAGTTCTGTGTAAGTGAATATGCACAGGCCTTCACTGGGCTGCTAACCAATCAATGGGCTGCTATGTGATGATGATGACGTTGCATCTTCGTGAGCCAAGTAGTCATGTTGGAGAATTACCCATGACACGGAAATCCAGCCATATGTGATTCTAGAAGCTTCTAGAAGTTGAAGGTGTCATCCAGTAGCTAAAAATCAATATGACACCTAGTCATTCAGATGTATAGCTGTAAGAAATTCTGTCAGCCAGCCACGAGAACTTGTGAGTGATCTCTTCCCCATCAAGAGCCCTGCCCAGCCTTGTGAGACCCTGGAGCAGAAAGTTCAGCTAAGCTCACTCTACCCTGAAGCCTGACCTACAGAAGCTGTGAGCTAATAAGTATGTGCTCATTTCATCACTCTGTGTGTGGGATTTGTTATAGAAACAGTAAACAACTAATTTATAGTCTCCTGATCTTTAACAATGCATGGCCTGTCTCCTCTGTCATTGCTGACTTGGAGTCTCACTCCGTGTGACACTTGCGAGAGCTGTGCTTGCTTTGCCGTCCTGAACCAGGCCTCCCCACTGCCTGCCCTCAGCCTCAGCCTCCTCTCCACATTAACGCTATTCCTTGCGTCTCGATTTCAATGTGAAGTCTTCAGAGAAGACTTCCTGGGCCCTAGAGAAGCTTGAGCTTTACTATCTATCATACTTTCATGAGATAGGACACAGCTGCTTCATGAAAATCAATTTTAAAATATGTACTTTATATGACACTTGAGGGGCTCTTAGATGCAAGCACGATGGATATTTCTGTGGTCACTGAAAGTCATAGATCATCTTTGTAATATACACTTAGTAGACACAGAAACCTAATTTTAATATGGAGCCTATGAAAGATCAGTGGAGGTGAGCTCCTATCGAGTTAGTATGAGTCAAGGTCAAAGGACATATTCTCAGATGTGAAAGGAAAAAGCAAAAAACTTGATTTTATTCTGTTTCAGAATTGGCCTAGGTGTGTATCAACTGATAAATGAATAAAGAAAATGTAGAATACATACAAAATGCAGTATTATCAGTCATCAATAAGATTGACATACAATCATTTGCATCAAAATGCATATAAATGGGGGTCTTTACATTAAATGAAATGAGTCAGACACAAAAAGAAAGTACCTCATGCTCTCTGTTATAGTGGAAACCAAAACATCTTGACTCTAAAATCAGAAAGTGATTACTAGAGAAGAGGGAGGGTGTGGGAGTAGATAGAAATAGAGGTTGAATTTGATTAATAGATGTTGTATCACACTGAACCCCATTAATATGTATAATACTTTTTATAATTTTTTATTTTAAAGATACTAAAACCAAGCAAAATAAAACAGAATAAAGCCAATGAAAACAAAACAGTATATGTGATACAGGATTTCAAAACAAGATAATAGGAAATCTACAATGGCTAGCATAATGCCTCTTGTTGTCTTCAAAATAGCTGCCCATACCATCAGAAACAGTACAATCAAACAAAACAGAATAGAACCAATAAAAACAAAACAATGAATGCAATACAGGACTTCAAAACAAGATAATAGTAAATTCAAAATGGCTAACAATATATCTTGTATAATTAATGCTTTTGTATAATTAATGCTTGTTAATTTAAAAAATGTTCATTCTTATATTTTAACAAAAAACTAGTACAATTATGGCAGGCCCTAGGCTGGCCACTTAGGCTACTGAGAAGGATGAGACACACTCACTGTCCTCAAGGAGTCCCATCCAGGAAGTGAGAAAGGAAGTCATATGAACAAGATGATCAATGATCAGTGATCAACCACAGAGTTACTTTAAAATAAATAGGATGAAATGGAGTTTACAGTAGAGATATGATATATGAAAACATAACTACAATGGTAGTAAAATGAATAGCAGTGGTACCTTAATCCCCACTGCGTGCCCGGCCCTGTGTCAGGGGTTGTTCTTCACTATTTATTTCTACTTTGTGGCTGTAACTTGGATCTGCAGTGTCCCTCAAAAGCCCTCCCAGTAAGACTTAGTCACTGGTCTGAGGTGCTTTGGAAAGATGATGGAACCTTTACGGGATGTGGCCTAGGGAGAGGAAGTTAGGTCATTGGGGGTGTGTCTCTGAGGAAAATATTGGAACCCAGCCCTTCCTCACTCTCATTTTTCTTTCTAGTCACCATGAGGTGGGCAGTCCTCTGTCATTTGATTCCTCCATGATGTTCTACAGCACCGTGAGCCCAAAGGCATAGGGCTGACTGACCATGGGCTGAAACCATGAGCTGAAATGAACCTTTCCTCCTCGAAAGTATCAAGTATGTTGTCAAAGTGACAGAAAGCTAACACCTTTATGAAGTAAGAGTTAGAAAGGAACTGGAGCAGAACCAGAGCACCATCAGACCTGTGCCCACCCCAGAGATGAGTTCTCTCGCATTCTCTTTCCCAGGTCCCACTCAGGGTGTCCCTTGGATCCTTTGTACTTCTTATGTGACTCTTCATTCTTCATATCTGAAAGGCCGCTTCTCTGCATATGCTCCAATCCCACTTCTGGAAAGAATGCCTGCAGTGAAATCCAAACGCCCAACCATGCTGCACAGGCTGAATCTGGTGGGAATTCTCCCCAGTCACTGGAATCCCACTACCTCAGTTTCCCCCCTTACTTCTGCCACCATTCTCTGCCTTCCAACATCCCAGTCTCTTCCCCAACTCAAGGCCTCTTCTTGGCTGCCTCTTGGGGTAAGGGGTCTCAGTTTAAATGTCCCTCTTTCAAGAGGACTTCTGTAATTTTGCTACCTAAATTAAATCTCCACTTGGTACTTTCTCTCTAGCCACCACCAACCTTCCCTTTTAATTCCCACACAGCAATCATCTCGGTTTATGACTACATTGTTCGCCTCGTGTTTACCCATGTATTAGTCCTGCCACCCACTCAACTAGACCGTCAGCTTTGTTAGGACCACACCCATGTTCACCTTCACTGCTGGGTGCCTAGTGCTCGGTGAAATTTACAGAACATAAAACAGGTCCTCTGTAGCTGTGCTTGAATGAAACAAAATGAACCAATTAATTGGCTAATGACTGCCACCTTCCTGCATCATCCTGCTTCCCAGAACACCCCAGTGAGTTACTGGTAGGACTTTTGTTGAATCAACTCTGGACTGCATACCGAGGGGGCTGGTGGTGGGGGCATCTCCATACAAGGACTGTGCCAGTGCTGCCAGCTGGGGCAGGGGGCTTGGGGGGGCAGTTCCCTCGGAACATGGGATATGTTCCGAAAGGTACTATGCAGTTTTAAAGCAAACTCAGAGAAGTTAATCTATCCCACAGGCCTTTATTTGCACGTGGATTCATCAGGCATTGAAGTGCAGACTACATCTATGCCAAGCAAGACCTGGCTGATGTAATGAAACTGACTTTCTTATCTGCCAACTCCAATCCCAAATGACATTGCATTCCACACCTCTGGAAAGGAAAAAAAGGAGGTGAGGGGGAAAGTGTTGCTAGGCAACCAAGGCACCAGGACGTCCTGGCTGCAGCACAATCAGTTGGAATCTGGCAAACTTCCCAGAACTGGGGTAGCAGAAATCATTATTTATCTGGCCTCTGATGTCCTATCAGGAGTGCCTTGGACATAGTGTCTCATGCTCAGACTGTAAACATTTCCAGCGTTACATCACCTAAAATAAAGTTTTACTCTTTGAGATAATGCAAAACTATACTCACTAATGATTTAATCTATCCAAAAATTTATCCAAAGTTATACTATCAGTCCTGGGAGAATGAGTTTCAGCATAAGACTTCATTTTGCCAAAGGAAGGTTTTTTTTTCTGATTTTAAGACAAATTACTTCACCTGTGTTAAGTCACATAGCTACACAAATATTCTGAGGTATGACCAAAAATTCAGATTTGTTTCAGTGCTGGGCTCCAGATGGTCTCTCCTTCCCAAGGAATACACTACACCAGCCACACCGAACTGCAAAGAGAGGTTCAGGACCTCGTGTGAAATACGCAGACATTGGCTGACAGCCTCAAAGCTCCTGAAGCAAAGGGTTTGTGGGTGCTGGAGGTTAGGGAGGCTTTCTTCACAGAGAACAGTGCCGGTGCCCACGCGCCTCTCTACTGTGAAGGAAGGGAGCTGTCTATTAGTGAGGGGCGTCAACTGACCACTAAAGGACAGGCAGTGGGCCCCTGTACTTAAGAGAGGAAGCAAAGCAGTGGGTCACACCTGCCAGATCCTACCCAGGAAGCTGCCTGCTGTGACTTCTCATGACAGAGGCCAGTGATGTCTTAGAAAGTTTCCGCTCTGAGGTTTGCGTTGCCTGTGGTGTGAGAGGCCTGCTGCACAAAGGATAGGAGATGTGTCTTGGGGCCTGTGTTCAAGGGTCACCTGACCAAATGGAACGATGGCTTGGAAAGACACCTGGAGCCTGTGTTCAAGAGTCACCTGACCAAATGGAAAGATGGCTTGGAAAGATACCTGGTGTGCTCGAAATTTGATGTGTAGGAGCTGAGAGAGTTGTCAGAAACTGTCAGCTGGAAATTTGACTTCGGTTCCCAGACACGGGAGTCAGGGGAGAGGTCTCAAACAAACAAAACAAAAGAAAACCCTCTGTACTCAGCCCGCTCTGAGCACACATGCTGGAATCCAGAACTGGGGTGAGTCAGAGGAGGAGAAGGCGACCCCAGCTGCTCCCGCGCGCTGTAGCTGGGCAGCCTATGAGAGAGGAGAGCCCTGCGAGTCACATGCAGAGATAAGATGGACACGCTGCTCCCGTGTTGTGTGAATTTGGCAGTGGAGCACAGAGGACCTGAAGGCCTCTGCACTGTGAAAGTGTCCAGAAAATGCGTGGTCCCGGCAGAGTGGAGGCCAGCCAGCCAGGTGCATCCAGAACAATGATCGTAGGTGACAAAGCGATTGTGTCGCTCAAAAGTCCTGTCTTTTTAAGCCTTTGGATATTTTCCAAAGGGAGATGCTCAGTTTCCACCAGCACTCTTGACGTAATTTCTAGCAATTGATAATTGGATTTCCCGGCCCCTAGGTTACAGAGGTGAGTGGGAGCAGCTGCACTAGAGTGAAACAGTGACACAATGACATCCTCTGGGCTGTGTCACATTCATGAGCTTTTGTCACACACGGCACAGTCTCATTACTCTGAGCTGACCAAGGGGAACTAATGCGGGACCTTCTGTGTGCCAGGGTCCAGGACAAACACTGGCAGGGCAGGAACCGTGCGGCTGAGTTGTCCCCCAGGTTCTGGGATTGGAAGGCAGGTGGGCGTGACATTGACAGGCAGGGGACCCGTCACCCCAACGAGCTGCTCAGATGGGCCCTGTTCCACACTGTTCTAACTCGTTGAAGTCAGAGAGAGGCCTCTGGGCAATTCTGTGAATTAGCTATTAGCAGTTCCGTTTTAAAAAACAGAACGTGCAAGTGCAAGTTCATAGGGATGCTAATGAAATTTGCACTAAAGAACTAATGCTTGATTTGACTTAAAACTCTCAGCTACATTTTAACAGGAAATTAGTAGGCAAGAGATTTTCTGTTCATCATGGCATGAAGCTTAGGTTTTCAGATAAAGTTTAGGAGTAAAATTTAACTCCTTGAATAAAGTTTCTTAGCAACTCAACATCGTCTCCGTACAAGGTGTGACGGGAATCTGTGTCAAATGTTTTCAAATGCGTTATAGCCAGTAATTCCCCTCAAGGTACTACTTCCCCTCACTTTGAAGAGGCGATTTTAAACAAAGATGTATTAGAAGCCATTTACCTGAGCTGTTACGTCTTTGAACAACTGGCGATCTCTCGGGCTGTAGCTAAATGGACTCGCACTCACTGCTGCTCAGAGACGTGGTGAGAACAGCAATGAGACAGCACGGATTAAAGCACTTTGAAACTGTAAAAGGGTATGCAAATATGAAGATGTGGGATAGCAACCTGTGTGTCAAATGGAGAATTCTTAGGACTCTTCTAGAATTATGTGTTTTGGGATAGTTACTGTTTTCAACACGAGTAACAATGCTCAGATTCAGATTTTCAATCTTGTTCACTTTTCTCTCAAAATGACATTTGTATGTTTGAACATGGTATGTCTATGAGAGAATAACAGATATGCTGCTCTTTCAAAGTATTAGTACTATTACACAGAAAATGGAGATTGTATTTTCTTGCTCTAGATATTATATTGAAATGGAGACATTTTGTAAAACACTAAGAAGTGATTTTTTTAATTATAATTAAGATGAACTCACTGTGAGTTTAACAAATAACTTAATTTTTCTGGGCTTCCACTGAATTTTTAGATGAGGATTATACAATTTGCCCTTTTCTATCTTTCAGGTATGATTCATCTGCACTGAAATAATTTTACTGAAGATAAATGGACCCTTGAAATTCTGGTACCGGGTGATAGTGTTGGGCAGCTCCGATAATCTCCTACATCCTGGAGAAGTCTGCATTGATCAGATCAGATGGAAAAGCTAATATTAGTTTAGTTCAGTCAGCTTTATAACATACCCATCAGTGAGAATCATACATTTACTCTTGACGCTTTTTATTTTTATTTTTTAAATTAATTTTTTGAGGCAAGGTCTCACTGTGTGGGCTAGGGTAGACTTGAACTCACTTTGTAGCCCAGGCTGGCCTTGAACTCATGGGCATCCTCCTCTCCCAGCCTCCAAAACGCTGCGATTTATTTTTTTTAAAGATAGTAAAATCCAATAAAACAAAACAGAACAAAGCCAGTCAAAACAAAACAACAAAACTGGTACAGAACTTCGAAGCAGGAGACTAGGAAAACAGCAATAGCTACCATAGTGTATATCATTATCTTCACAGTAGTTGTCCATTCCACCACGTATAGCAAAATCAAACCAAAAACAAAACAGAATAAAACCAATCAAAACAGAATATTGAACAAAGCAAAACAATTACAACAAAGCAAAACAATCAGACCAAAGCAAAACAGTGAGAAGAATATTAGGTTTCAAAGACAAGATAGAAGGAAACCCCCATATTTGCTATAGTACATACTGCCATCCTCCCAATAGATGCTCGGACCGCTTCCCCCAGGCCTGCAAAATCAACCAAACAATGCAAGCCTTTAGTTGCTTTCTGTAGCTTAGTTGCTATCAGCTCAGCCTGTCCTCCGAGTCCCAGCATGGCAATTCTCTTTCTGGAAGCTGCACTGGCCTGCTTTCTTTTCTGTTATCTATCTATAGATTTAACCCAATTCCAGTTCTCTTCCCAGCTCTTTTTGGTAAAGTTACAAAATGGAATTTTTGGAGCCAAGATGGAGGCAAGGACCCGGCCTCAGGGCCTAGCAGGAAGTGCAGTTAGTGATTCGCTGGGCACAGGAGGCAGGGTCTGAGGGTGGCTATGGTAAGCGGGGTTGGAGAGTCAGGGTTCGCAGCACCAGGGCGGTGCTAGGAAATCAGTGTGACCAGGGTGGGGGGAGCTGGCCTGAACCTCTTGTGTAAATGTCCCGGCCTTGGCTGATTTCAAGCTGATGTGACTCTCAGGGAATCTGTGACCACCGTGGGCTTCCTCCAGGCAGAACAACACCAGCTCAGGGACACAGCAGTCAGAAATGACTGCTCTCCCCAGGCCCCTAAGGGAACCACTGCAAGATTTGCCTCGAGCTAGAAACTGTGAGAACAAAGACCACCCTGCGTCTCTTCCCACCCTAAAACTAACATATCCGAAAACCATAATTTGAAGTTTCTCCCTGCGTGGTCTGACCCTCTCATCAGGAAAATCACTGTTATTTCCATTCTCCTTGTCCTCTGGCAGGAGCTGCCTGCCTCAGTATTCAGGCAGGGCTTTTTTTTTTTTTTCTGCTTTTTGTTTTTTTAAGAATACAATTGTCATTATAGTCACTTTTTCTAGATGACTGCAATTATTTTGTGTTTTCCTGACTTTGTTTTTTATTTTATTTTAAAGAGAAAGAAATAGAAACAAAAAAAGAAAAACCTCCAAAACAATAGCAATATACGGTTTCAAAACAGGATGACAGGAATTTAACGTGGTTCTTATATTGCATATCGTTATCTTCCAAAGAGATGCTCAACGTATGAGGACAGTTGGAGAAGTTTTAAACTTTCAATGCCTTCAGTTTTCTAGCCATAGAATTGTAATACTTGTGCAGTCTGTGCCTTGCACAGCAGTGTGTCTGATCCCTGTGACGCTGTGACACATCCTGAGCTCACCAGTCCTGGAGAAGGAGGAGGAGGAGGTGGTCTCTCGCTGTGCATTCCGATCTGGGAGCAAAGGTCCCAGCTTCATGCCATAAAGGCCCTATACCAGTGGATCCCCTCTATCTTTATCAGTAAGTCTGCCACCAGAAATGCCACAGAATCATGCCATAGTACTGTCAGAGACATTTCCACTAACGGAGACAGGGTGCGGCTCATTCTCTCCCGGGCCCCAGTGCTGGGGGTGGCAGAGCGGGGCCCCAGCTCACAGTCTATCGCTGCACACAGGGCCACCGCCTGGGTGCTCTCTGGGGTGCTTGGCCAGCGAAGCTGAAGGTAGTCCTGCTCTGCAAGGGGCTCCTGGTTCTCACAAACCTACCAAAGTGAACTGACAGGATATTTTTTCTTGCTGTGAGCGAGGAATGATGTGAAGGCATCTGGTACCTCAGAAGGGCTCGGTGCAGTTGTCACATCCACCTATTTGTTTCTCGTTACCTTGAAATACTGCGTGCAGACTGCTTGGCGGTGACAGAGCCGCAGGTGTGGAGGCACGGGAGGGGTCTGCGCTGCTTCCAAGAGCAGCATTTCCGCAGACCGGACAGGAGAACTGAGCACTGTCCAGAGAGACTCTGTGAAAGGGAGACAGGTGACCTGATGCTTATTGAGACATCTAGGTAATGTTCATCTTCCCTTTCCTAGCTGATTTTTTCAAAAAGTCCCCACAGTCCCTAAGAAAAACAAAGAAAAACAACCCTAGTTCTTCAAACAGTCAGTCAGTTTACTTATTTATTTTAAATAGGTAAGTTAAATATCCCACCGTTAAGAGCATATTAAAACCTTTGTGGACTGACAAACCGCTGCTGCAGAATCATCTTCCTGACAAGCAAAGAACAGAAAACAGCTCATATTATGCATTCAAGCAATCGAGTGACAATGCCCACAAAGATGTTGTTTCATAAAGAGATGGCAGAGATGTACGTGCTTAGATAACTCAAAGGAAAGTGAATAAATTCAAAAGCCTTGCCTTCTCTACTGAGTCACAATAGGACACACTGGAACGATGACAGAATTTTGACATATGAAATAATTAGGAGTAATTTTCTCTTGACATGTGAATTCTTAAGACAGGCTAACAAAGATTGCAGAGAATAAAAAGTCCCAAAGTTGGAAATCCCAAGGTCAAAACCCTGCAGAATCTGTTAGTGAAATCACTGGATGCCATTCAACTTTAGTTGATGGAAATGAAATAAACTGACAGCATTTATGATGTGCACACCCTCCCAAAATTCAGAACAGAGAGACAAGGCAGGGAGCACACGCAGCTTCCCCCGTTGGCCGTAGAAAGTTCCCTTCCTGAGGCTTGTTGGGCAACCTTTGGAAAGTATGGTAATCGAGTGTTTTATTTACTTTTCTGCTGGGCCCAAAGCAGGACAAAGTAGCAGGGGGCAGGGGGGCATCGCAAAGGAGAAACAGTCCATGGCGAGGCAGGCAGGAGCCGGGAAGCAGCAGCAGCAGCAGCCCAAATCCCTCTGTCCCTTAACATTACAGCCGAACTATAAACCTATTGATTGGTGCCACCCACACCCAGGATGGGCTCTCCATTGTCCACACCCAAACCTGGGCTAAATCTATTTAGTTATCACACACCCTTAATTCCAGTACCACACCCTTAATCCACATCCACAGGTTCTAATCCAGCCGCCTTTAAACTCCCCGCCATGACCACGTGACACTTTGTGGGCCATCTAGGTTCAAACTGTAACATGAACTCTCGTCTGTACTTCATGGGCAGCTCCACTGCTGGCACTGTCAAAGAAAAGACTACCTTGGTTCTGGGGGTTCAGCTCAGTGGTGTAGCATGTGGTGAGCCCGTGTTAGGGCCTGGGTTCAATCCCCAGCACCAGTCCCCAAATGAAGAGCAAAGAGAAAAAAGAATACTCTGAGCAAATAAAATATCTAAGGCTTAAAACTTTTAAATGCCGTGCTTTCCCTTTCAGTAATTTTCCGTGAAGTAGAAGCATTTACTTATCGTGCTACAGAGACCTGTGTGATCCATGCTGGGCACAGCTGGAGGAGTCCACACCCCCAGCCACGCAGGCTGCCCCTGGGTTACCACACTGGATGGTGCTACCACCTCCTCCATCCAGAGATCCAGCTCCCGACCTGCCTCTCCTCTGCCTTCCCCTTGGGTCTCACAGGATGATTTCCCACCCCAGCAGGCATGCTGACCTTTGTCCAGCTGGGCATTTTAAAATCTAAAATGCATCTTTGCAAGTAGTCAGTTGGATTATGCCAATTTGGTGTCAAGCAGAGTCCTCCCAAGGGCCCACTCTGCCTCCTTGTCACCTCTCCTCTCTCTGCCCCACACTGTGGGTCCCAGGAGTCTCCCCCAGGTGTGTGCATTCACACTGGCTATTGCCTGCATGGTTTCCCACTTGCTTCAGAAGAAGGGGATCTTATCTTGGGTCAGAAGAGAATGCAAGGCCAAATAGTGACTTCACTTTGAGGAATGAAATATCTTGTTAATAGCAATGTCGATTTATTTTCATATCTAAAGAATTGCTTTTTTGCAAAAAAAAGTCTGTGTTGACTGTAATTTTAAAAATGTACAATTGAGGTTCACACTTTGCCCAAGGAGGGGCATGGTTGTGTGTATAACTGGTGGTAAAGTTTTTAGGATAAAATTGCCCTGGGAAAGACGCTATGTTGAAACCAACCTGCTCAGTGTTATGAAGAACAGTCTTGTAGGCTGTGATGTGTTCAACCCCGTCGCACTGAAAGTGCAAACACCTCAGCCTCAGAAATTACAGCGGAGTCTGCTTACTCCTCCACCTCATTGCTCTGTCCTATGCCTACTCGGGAAAAAAATCTATACTTACGTTGTTTTGTTATTTTTCTAAATAGAAAATGAGATCACATTAATGATAGAATCTTAAGATGCAGATAAAAGAAAAAATCCACAAAACCATTCACAAGTAACTCTTAAAATGTTCTCTGACATGTTTATAACTTTTCTGCACATTAATATATACATTTATAATAAATGCTGTATGTATAACTTTATAATCTGACTTTATCATTTATTAAGGCATTTAAAAATATTCCTTCACCATTAATTCTTTTGTTATGAAATATATTTTATTTCCAAGATACATTTTAGTAAACCATTGATGTTATGTTTGATAAATATTTCCAAATTTGCCTTCAGGTAAATTGGAAGAAATTTGCATCCATTAACTTTGTACCTGTTTTACCTGAGATTCACTTTTTCCTTGCATTCTCACATAAATTGGGATAAAATCTACAAATGTTTTCTCAATTTGAAGTTTTTAGCTCACTAAGCTTGAATGTTTTCATTATATATATATCTATTCATGTATTATATATGTGTGTACAAGTAATGTCTATTTTTTCCCGTGATACGTTCTTCTTTTTATTTTTTCTAAAGAATCAATGTATTAAGAATTTAAATGTCAGGCATTCATAATATGCAATTTATAGCAAAAAAAATTGTCATTTATTTATTTGAGACAGGGTCTTGCTGTGTAGTTTGAGCTGACTTGAACTTACTTTGTAGCCTAGGCTGGCCTCAAACCCACAGCTATCCTCCTGCCTCAGCCTCCTGAGCACCGGGATTATAGGCATGTATGATTTTCTTTTCTGTAAATTTAAGTTTAGTAACTGTTTTCTTTTTAGTTGCTGTGTTGTTATGGTTACATATTGTTCTCATTAGATTATATAAATCCTCACTCATATTTCCTTTTAGTCTGCATATGATTTAAATTTTTACACTTAGTATTGAATCTACATCTGAAATAATTTAACTTTAAAGAAACAGAAGCATCATTTTATTTAAAAATGATCTAGCTATATAAAAACAGCATTGACTGGAGGGGTTTTGTTTATCCACTGATTTCAAATGCAGTATTTACTATACAACAAAATCTTTGTGTGCACTCTGATCTATTGATAGGTTTTATACTCTTATGCTATCTGTGTAATCTACTGTTTTCTAATTTCTCATTTCCAATTGCATGTTTCTGTAATTTTTACACTTATTTTAACTTTGACGGTGCATGTCTTCTTGCTTCGTTTACATAATGTCACACAGCTTATTCAGGACCCTTAGCTCAGTGTACTTTCATTCATTTCCTGCCAAGCTGTCACCTCTACTGACAGCCTTTTACCTCCAGTTATTATAGCTCCCACACTATATCATTACTAGGTTTGCTCTAAAGTACGCTTTTAAAAAACACAGTGTGTATTTACACACATTTACTGTTTCTGCAATTCTTCATCCATTTGTGTACATCTGGTATTAATTTTCTACTGTCTGGAAGACTTCCTTTAATAAATCATGCAAGATGTGTTACCAATTTAAACAAGTGTGTATGTTTATGTGTGTGTGTGTGCCCCCAAAAATCTTTATTTCACCTTTAAAATAATTTTTTTTTCTGCTGGGTGTGGTGGCATCGTCTGTAATCCCAGCACTCAGGAGGCTGAGGCAGGAGGAATGCTACCAGTTCAAGACCAGCCTTGGTTACATAGTGAATCCAAGTCAGTCTGGACTACATAAAGAGACTGTCTCAAAATTAGAACTTTATTTCTACACATATAATTCTAGGCTAACAATTTTTTTTCATTCTCTTGGGATTCTTTTACCACCATCCCACTCCGTCTTAGCTAGGATCATTCCCATTATTCTCATTCTTGCTTCTTTTCAGTTATCTGTCTGTTTCTCACACTGACTGAAAGGTTTTTCTCTGCCTTTCCTTTTTATGTATCATTGACAAATAAAGTTGTATATATTTAAAGTGTAAAATCTTACAATTTGATAAACATGTGCATTGTTAAATAATTGTTATATCAATTTATTTAATGTATCCACATCCTCAAAAGCTTAGGTCTTTTTTATTTTGGGGGGTGGGAAGTCATCAGATTTACCCTCTTAGCAAATGTCAAGAATGCAGCACCGGTCTGTCCACTAGATTCTTAGCACCTGTGTTCCTTTTAAATCAAAGTTTGTCTTTTCTGACCCAAATGTCCCATTTTCTTCTGCCCCTCATCCTCTGTTTTTGTTAGTTCGCCCTTTTTACCCTTGTTAGATTCTACACTTTAGTGGCAGCACGCACCATTTGTCTTGCTTTGTCTGACTTAAATTAATAAACTGTCCCGTGCCTTCATCCCTGATGGTGCAAACAGCAGGGTTTCCTTCTCTGCGTGGCTGAATATTCCACCTCACACTGTGTTCTTTTTGTCCATCCATCTTCCAGAAGACACTTAGATTGTTTCTATGCCCTGACTGCTTTGAATGATGCTATAGGAACATGGAAATGTAGAATTTTTTAGACATACTGATTTCATTTCTTTTGTATGTAGATCCAGAAGAGGGATTTCGGAATCATATGAGAGTTTTATTTTTAATTTTTTTGAGAAATTTTCATATTGGTTTCTATAATGGTAGTGGCCACTTACATTTCTAATATAGAGGTCTTTTTGTCTACCTGCTCAACTGTACTTGTTAGCATTTGACTTTTGGATAACGTTCATCCTAACAGGTGTGAGAGGATACTTCAATGAGGTTGTAACTTGCATTTATCAATAAATGGTGATACTGACTGCCTTTTCATGCTTTTTGTATGTTTCTTTGAGGAAAATGCCCACTCCGGTCCTTTGCCATTTTTACTTGTGTTATTTGTTTTTGCTATTAAGTTGCATTCATTCTTTATATGCATTAGATATTTTCCACCTGTCATACATAGGACTTGAAAATATTTTTCTCACATTGCCTATGCTGCATGTCACTTTGTGTATTGTTTCTTTGTTCTGAGAATCTTTTAGTTGCTGTTGTTCCACTCATTTGCTTATTTTTGCTTTGCACTTTTGAGGTTTTGTTTAAAAAAAATCATGGCAAAGATTAATGTCCAGTAACTCTTTCCTCAGTGTCTTCTAAAAATATGTGTGTCCCTGTTCAAGTGAAACTAACTCATCAGAAGGGAATAATTTCTCTAGCATCAGCGCTTTCCCACCAATACTCCAACCACAGTCATCTAGGGATCACGTGACTCTTCTGTACGTTCACATTGCACCTCTGCCAAGACTTGGAAGGACCTGAAGGATGGACATAAAGCTTCGTAGTTATTCAGGTAAATCTCACAGTCAGACACAGAAGAGCGGCCACCCCACGCTGTGCCTCGAGGGTGACATTCGTCTGTGTTTCTCGTCTCGGCAAGGCTACCTGTGCGTTCTGGATGCCAGCTGCTCTAGCCCCTGCCCACTGAGTGTCAGCAGCCTCCACCCTCTCAGCGGCATTGCAGTGTTCTTCCCCTCTGCAACATTTCTCTCCCGAAACATTCCTGGACGAACACTGAGAAGCCCCGCTTCTTACCTTGTCAGGTTCTTTACACCTAAGTTTCCCGCATGACGTGGCTTGCCACTATGATACTATTTGAGGATCTTCATGGTGACAACGATTGTAACACATAACCTTAGGTGAATGCTCTGCTGTGGTTGAAACCTAAATTGTTCCCCGAAGTCTCATGTGTTTGGAAGGTGATTGGATCGTGGTGGCGCTGTGCCGGTCCATGGACCCATCTGGAATTAGCTCAGCAACTAACTGTGCTGTTAACAGGCAGGGGCTGACAAGCAGTGGGACCCTGAGGTCATGACCCGGGAAGCATACTCCTGTCCCAGGTCCTCCTCTCTCTGTCCCTGGTTGCCGTGGGTGGAGCATGTTTCTTCTGCCAGGTGACTCGGCCTTGTCATTTCTGTCTCAGAGACCATCGGCCACGGACTGAACCTGTAAACCAAAATACACTTCTCTTCTTAGGTGCAAAATTCTAATCCTCATAATTTCCTCAGGGCTCTGTATGTCTCTCATTCCCTGTGAGAAGGAATGGCAAGACCAACTCCTTCCACCCTGAAGAGGGACGCTTCCGTGTACAAAGGAATCTCGAGCCCTCAGTGCAGTCAAAATGTCACCAAGCGTTCAGGAAATGACCAGCCTGGTCCTCCCAGAGCATGGCCATGTCCTGCAGACTTGGGGCACCTGGGGACACCTCCAGACATGCAAAAGCAAGTAATGACTCTCTTTTGTTCTTTGTTCAGGAGATAAACTACTAGTTGTGGTGAAATCCAATGACAAGTTCGTGTTTGAAAACTATAAACCGGTATGTTTCTCTCATACCAGAGATGCTAAAATAAAAATGGCAAAGAACCAGAAGAACTAAAGAAAAGTAAAGGAAGATAAGCAAGACATTCTTATATGTCACTCATTGTTTCCAGTGAAAACCTATAGTTTGCATTTTAGAAAAGTTTGCCTTACACAAAAGAATTTAGTTAAGAACAATGAGCATAATTATTGGTTTGTGTTAGTTTGCTAGGCTACTGAGACAAAATATCAGAAACTTGATGACTAAACCACAGAAAGTTATTACCTAATGGGTATGTGATCAGGAATTCTGGGACCAAAGCGTTCATAGGGCCTGGGGGTGGGGGTATCTGCCCCACGCGTCTCCCTGAATGTGTGGTGGATTGCGAGGGTCTCTGTCTTTTTACTCTGATGATTTTCTCTCTGAGTGCAAGTCCTGTTTATATTCACTTCTTATAAAGGACCAGTGATTCAGACAGTGGGCACTGTGATCTCAGATGCAATTTAATACCGTCTCTTGGGTTTGCTTATGAGTCCGGCTTGAACACCTCCCCCAAGACACGAATGTGTTGTTCTATAAACCAAAGCATTCTATCCGACAGGGTAGAGGCAGGCTCAGCAAAAGCTGAAGAAAGATTCCTTCAGGGCCGTTGTAGGGAACACCAGCTCCCCAACATAATCTTTGTTCTTCCTTGAATAGTATAAACTCTTGACCTAAATTAAACATCCACAGATGCGAATTGTTAGAAGTCGTATAGCTCACGTCTTAAAGCAGAACTGTTCCCTTGGAAGCGAGGCCACAGTTTTCTTCTGAGAACTGTAACAAGACTTTATGAGCTTTCTCACTTTCTTCACTTGAATAATAAAATTTTCCAGGCACAATATTTTTTAACATAACCATATAAAAGAAATGTTACATAAATCTTTCCCAGTATATGCTCTTTAATAACCTGAAGAACAAACTAAAGATTGATTTTTTAACATTTAAGCTAAAAGAAATCACTTGACAAAATGGGATGACATTGGTTTGTAAGGGACACTATTCTCTGAAAAAAACGATGCAATGAGAAAAGTGCTTTAACAATGGGAGAGGAAAAGTGAGACCTGTCTTACAAAGTGTAGATTTCGGCCTTGGGAGACAATGTATGCTTCACAAGAAGGAATATTACTGAGCGTCACATTCCGGTCAATCTCTGCGTCTTATTCCTGAAAGGGTCCGTATGGGCTTCTGCCCTCACTGCTGCAGAGTGGGACCGATGGGTCTTTTGCTGAAGTGTGCGGTAGGAGGGACTGGATGGATCTGAATGTGACGCGCTGTTACAGTTCTGGGGCACATGTGTAGTGAGGAGGGCACCGTGCTCAGAAACGCAGCTGGGCGAAGAGCTGTCCAGCCACAGATAAAGGTGGCTGGTGGGGAACACCCAGGCGCCTCGGGAAAGCCGAGCCTGTTCTACCAATCGCTCCGGGAAGTGCATGACCCTGAGAAATCCTTCCCCTTGTGCAGATGGCAGTTCTCAGACCGCAGAGGCGCTTGGGGAAACGCAGGCCACCAAGAACGGAGTCCAGGTCCTCAGCGGTAGGAGGGGACAGACTGCAGGCCTCCTCCTGTCACGCTATCCTACCCCGTGGGACAGCCCTGGCTTCCCAGCACTCGGTGAGAGGTGGCATAGACATTGTAACGGTTGGGGAGCATTTGCAAGAGAGGGAGACAAGAAAACTCTGTGACTCAGCCACAAAGAAGCCAAGACCGAGGGCTCCAAAAGGCGCCCGTGTGGGACCCCACCCTGGCTTTGCAGGGCCTGGGGCTTTCACAGGGGAAGTGGTGCTCATTTACAGAGGAGAATGCAAACGTATAAACATGCGAGTAAGCATGAAAATGATACTAAGTTTAAACTGACAGAAACACAGTCGGCATCTGGAATGTGATTAGAGGCTCATTACTTTCCAGGTGGCTTCATAATCAGCTTACCAAACTGCTCCCAGTTAAGCTCCCTGATTGCAGCCTGGCTCCTCTGCACCTAGAGAGTACTGTACCACAGCCGCTCTCCTCTCTCAAGGACGCCACAAAAGGGAGGAGCCCTGAAACGTAAAGCTCCCCACCTTCCTAGAAATCCATCCAGTTAGGATTCAGCATAATGCAGGCCGTGAATGGCCAGACTTTTTAGTTTTTGGTTTTTGAAACAGGGACTCATTACATGGTTCCGGCCAGCCTTCAGCTCAGTATGTAGCCAGGGCAGGCCTCAAACTGGTAGCGATCCTCCTGCCTCAGCCTCCCAAATGCTGGGATTACAGTTGTGCATCACCACACCCAACCAGATTTTTATTTTAAAAGGGCAGCCAATGAAGTTCCAAGTCCTTCTGAGGCCTGAACTATGCACTGCATTCCCTTCTCCAGGGCCCTGGGGTTAGGACCTGTCTCTGCTCCACTAACTGCTGACCCTGCTCGGAGCTCCAGGCCACGTGGACATCATGGTCTACCTGGTTTCTTCTGTGACCACCTAGATGGATTTTGCTATTGTTTTACTCTCTCTATGCTATTTCTACTATATTCCCACATTTTTCATTGCATCTATGCAGCAAATATTGGTTCAGTCTCCGCTAGTGCTTTGGCACTGTATTCAACAGAAAAAGTGGTTTTAAAAACTTGTATTATACGTATTATCTGTATAGGCTGTTTGTCAGCTATCATTATGAGCTGATACTATATCAGAAGCACTGGGAAACACTTGAAAAAGATAATCTAGCCATTGTCCTTGTTTTTATAGTGTATTTTAGGTGTCTTTATGTTTTGACTAATGTTCGGTTCACAGATGAATCTTACTTTTGGGTTTTCATGTGCAGACGCTCTGTGTCTCTGTAAGCAAATAATTTATTGTGCACCTGCCTTTGCCTCTGGGTGAAGTATGAGGACTAAGGTGAGTCACCGTTTCAAGGACAAGGTGCTTTCACCGAGTAGAACATTTTTCTTATCATGTCCTTATCTTGTACTCAGGAGGGCAAGGTTGACAAGGGCACCACAGGGAAATTTAATACGGAAAAATCTAATATATATCAGAATTCAGTTGTGTAAAGGCCTAACTTGAATTTGCTCAGGAACTCTAAAATAAGCAGTGGATTTTTTGTATAGGTGTAAGACCAGGAAATCTATGTAACAGAGGAATCATGACTGAGTATCAAACATGGAACCTTCTTCACCTGTTTTTACAAAGATAGTGCATCACTGCTAATCCCCAAGCAAAATAACCTCCCATCCATGGATTTATAGGTCAGTGTATGTATTCATTTTTCCAGATATCAGAAACTATTTTGCAGCATTGTGAAGCAATTGCTGGATGGATTAAATGGTGTGATCTGTAAGAGGCAAAGTGGACCTTAAGTTTATAATACTTTGCGACCAGACAGGACGACTCTTGTGACACATCTTCCCGGCCCTTTTTTTTTTTTTATACCAGAAGCCAGGCTTCTGGGAATATTATCTTATAATATAATAGGGAACAATTGCAGTCAAAAAGTGTTATCTCTCATGGGAAAATATTCCTTTGCCAAACCTTTTTTTTTATTTTAAAGAGAATGAAACAAAAGAGGGCAGAACGTAGCAGATCAGAACAACATAAGCAACACAGTACTTTACAATAAGACAACCAGACATTAACAGTAGCTGTCAAAATATCTCTTTCTCTGCTATAGTTGAGCATAGTTTCAAATACAATAATATCAAACATAACAAAATAGTATAAAACCATTCAAAAGAATGAAAGAATTACAGGGCATTCTGAACCGAATAACAGAGAATGATCAATGGCTACTATATCTCATTTTCAATAAAAAAATTTGTTTATACTATCACATATATTAAATCCCAATAAGACACAACATGATAGAACTGATGGTAATAGAAGAATACAAGCATGGTAGGACTTCAAAGCAAGATGATATTAAATCAGCAATGGCTACCTTAATGTTTTGTCTTCTTCAAAATAGCTGTTCATACCATCACACACAATAAAGTCAAACAAAACAGATTAAAACCATTCCAACTGAGGAATGAAAACATTGAAAGGCTTCAAAGCAATGAAGCAATGAAGGGGAATCTGATTACTATAAATCTTATATACTATAAAATCTTATATACTCTTACCAACTCTCATACTAGGGAGACTATATGGTATTTACACATGTGAGTTTGGTTTATTTCACTTATGAGTATGGTCTCAAGTTGTGTCCATTTAGTTATAAATATCTCAATGTGATCATTCTTTATAGCTGAGTAGTACTCCATTGTATAAAAATACCACATCTTTTTTATCCACTCCTCAGTTGATGGGCACTTAGGTTGTTTCCAAGATCTGGCTATTACAAATTGTGCTGCTATAAACATGGGTGCACATATATCACTGTGGTATGATGTTTTCAGTTCTTCTGGGAATATTCCTAGAAGTGGAATAGCTCTTTTTGAAGCAGGTTAGGGAAGCATCCCCTGCCCCAGCTCTTGTCTTGGCCCACAGCTGCCCCCTTGCCTGTTTGGAAGGCAGAGGGGACATCTGCCTGTGCTGGAGACCTGAAGATGTGCACACCGTCACCCTGAAGAACTGAGGGAAGACACGCACTAGCAGCGGACAGCAGTGGTCCTTCCAAGTGAAACATGCAGACAGTTGGGAGCCAGGGGGGACTGGCACCCTGCTGGTGAGAACACGCAGCGGGGTGGGCAGTGCAGGCAGAGGAAGCTGAGGAGGGAGCGGCTGGAGACACTGCCGCTCTTTAGGAGTCACCCCAGACCCTGCTCTCAGGTTCTGGAAGGTTCGGAAGGTTCTGCCTGCCTCCCCTCGACCTCCTGACCTGTCTCAGTGCACTTTCAGTTTTGATAACGGAAAGAAACGGCACTGTGGCCTAGACAGTGACAGACAGAGTTCCAAGTCCGGGTGACTCCAGTGTGCAGTTGCCTTAGGGTTCTATAAGCACCAACTTTTTTCTCAGGGAGGACGGAGAACCATGAAGAGCGGCGCCGAGGTGCTCCGCGGGGGAGGAGAGCCGGGAGGACTCCGCATGGGGCTGGCGGTGCTGCGGGCCCTGCTGCCCGGCGACCTCGCCGCGTCTTTCCCAGAGCGACCGGAAGAGCTGCTGGACACGAGGACATCAGCGAGCACTGGTGAATTTCAGCTTCTGCCAAGGGGATCTTCACAAATCCCGGTTGCGCGTATTTGCGCGGAACATCTGTCCACGCAGCGAGGGCGTCTGCAGCGGCTGCTGCCGCTCTGCGTGTCGCGCTCGTCTTGGATGACTGGCTCCTGCTCCTCTGTGTTATTAAAAGCGAGGAATCTCCGAGGCGGGCTTCTCACCCTACCGAGACTGCCAGGAGCCGGAGCAACACGCAAGCCGTGGCTGCCTGGCTGGCCGAGGGTGCTGATGGGGCGAGGGAAGCACGCGGGAAGCAGCGAGCTGGGAACATAAACCAAACCTTCCCGGCGGCGCTGATACTGACCAGCCTGCGGGACGGGACGCGGGACAGCTGGGAGCAGCCCCTGCGGAGCTGCCTTCCTCTTCGGTATTTCAGGAACAGTAACAAAGAGGACGTTGTCAATGAGCTGGAGATAAAACTCAGGGAGAAGAAATGTAAACAGACCGCATGGCCCGGGCCACATTGTTTCCATCGCCGTGCCCAGCGTTTTATTGGAATAAAAATAGACTACAGTGAAAGCTCAAAGCCCAGGTCCAGGTGCTTGCGCAAGGTCCGTGCTGGGTAGGACACTTTCTCTAAGGGCAACTGAAAGGATCTGCGCGCGGTCTTCAGCCTCTGGAGCTAAAACCTAGAGACAGGCAGCCGGAGATCCACTTACGGGTGCCCAGCACCCTTCCTAGGGGAATCGCTGGGCCAGGCCCTGGACACAGAAGCCAACACTGGTCTCCTGAGGCTCCACAGCAAAGCGTCGCCAAGTGTGCGCCTTAAACAGCGGAACTTCATCCTCACAGTTCTGAAGACCCAAGTGCGGACCGCAGGTGTCCGCAGGGCTAGGCACCCTCTGAGGCCTCATCTCTGCAGGGCTCTGGTGGCCTCGGGTGGCCCTGAGATTGGCACTGCTCGTCCGTGCCTGCATAGGTCTGCACAAGGCCACCTTCCCCTGCCAGGTCCTCACACTGTCCCACGAGGACTCCCAGCACACTGGAGCAGAGCCTCCCCCAGGGTGGCCTCATCCTAGCTAGGGGGCCACGTCAGCCGTGACCCCATCTCCGCACAAGGCCTCATTCTGAGGTGCAGGACCTCAAAATGCCTTCTTTTTATGGGGAGGGTGTGGATAATTCAACCTACAACTTGAACTGTTCAGGCAAATATTCTGTTTATTACACATCAGTAGAAAACAATGAGATAAAAAAGGAAAATTGATAAAGAATTGTGTGGCTTCTGCTCTAGGCCGAGGAGAGAGAGGAAGACGCTTACCATTCTAGTTTTCTGGGCCACTCCTAGTGATCATCTTTAAAGCCATCTGTAAACACTGAGGAACTCTGCTCTCTCCTAGCCACACCCTACACTGCTGTGCCCTAACCGGGATCAGCGGAATTTCTTGACTGAATCACATTGTCACCAGTCCTGGGTCCCTGCGACCCACCATCACTCCTCTCAAATGAGACAGCTGCCTGCCGCTGCCATCTGTGTGGTTCTCACCGTGAAGCACAGTGGTGCGTTCGGCCCAGCCCCATCTCTCAGCCCTCCGAGACGCGCGTGAAGGCCTGTGCTCTGCTCGGCGTCTGCAGTTGGAGCCTGTGTGTGGACCAGCTAAGCTGAGGCCCATGTCCACCCAGCAGGGACAGGTGGACGCCTGTGAGGAGCCATGCTAGGAAGGCGTGTGCTGTTGCTGCGTGGGTAAGGAAGGCAGACTCTGGAGCACAGGGAGTACGGTGAGCCCGCAGCTCGGAGCACCAGGCAGAGTCCCGCCAGAGAGGTCAGCGGAGAAGGAGCTGCAGCTTGGAGGCGTTGCGAGAGGTTCTCAGTATCAGAGCGATTCAAGGTGGGGTCAGGTTGGAGGCAGTTTCTAAGGCACAGGAGTAACTATTCAACAGTATCAAAGAATGCTGCATAGAGTACATAAGCGTGTCCTCTCTTCCAGTTTTAAAGGGAGTGCGTATCACCTGCTGAAATACTCTTGCACAAATGATGTTACATGTGGGCTTTCAGAACCACCAGCTTGTTCCATTTGAAGTGCAGCACCTCACCGATCTTCCCATGGACAGTGTAGCTAGGAGTATCTCCTGGAGATGCTATTCACAAACAGTCACGATGACTCATTCACTACACACCGTCCAAGAACAGGTATTTCCAGCAGTGTTCTTTCATGACTAAGTACAGTGCCTCCTAAAATACAAAGCTTACACAAATGCAGAGAGATTTCAAGAGCAGCAAAAGAGTTCAGAATCCCTGCATCAGTGCTGAATAGAACAAACAATATTCGCAAATCCTTTTCCATGTGGGCAAACTGGATCATTACCTCAGGGCTTTACTTACCGATCAGTGCATGCATGGTGTGGTTACCACACTGGTCTGCAGATGTTTAACTCCTTTGGTTCTGAAAAGAGAACAACCCACCCACATCTATCAGGTTTAGTTCCCTGATGAGTAAAGGAAGACAGTCATACTGTTAGCTGTTTTTGATTTAGCTTATAAAACTTTTCTCCCAATTTTAACTTTGAAACATGAAGTGACTGTACAAAGGAACAGAAAAGAAATCTGGTCTATTGGTCTATATGGATTCTTTCATCATTAAGTAATATTTACGGCCATTTTTGTAATACTGCTCATTATCTCTAAGAATTATAATTTTTATTAAGAGTAGTACTCAGCCATTTCATATTCATGAATTGATAATAAAAACATGCAATGATCAGGAAACAATTTTGCTAAGAATTGATCAAAGATGGCAGTTTCTCTTTATTTGGCTTTCAGGAAGTCTATTGGAAAAAGATAAATTTGAAGAATTCCGAGAGACAGTTTTTAGAAAGATTGTTGCATGTATGAGAAGCTTGGAAGTCTGATTTATTCATGAAGATTACAGTAAATAAATCTGCCTGCAAAGACATAGGATACTAAGGAAAATCCTGGAAGTACAGGCATTTTTTAGCAAAATCTAAACTAGCAACTGATACTTACTGAGAAGGTGCTATATGCCAAGAACTATGCTTAATTAACTTGATTCAAATTTCCTTCTCATTTTATAAATAAGTGCAGGTGTTTTTGCATACTTCATAGCTATTACACTGAAGAATATAACAAATTGCCTGAAGTACTGCAGTTCCGGAAATGAAGACTCAGCTACTTATGGAACTACTGGACAGAGTGCCTGGTGATGAAAAGAAGTCCAGAGCAAGATTTCAAATGTTGGGCTGGGGATTTAGCTCAGCACCATAAATGCCTGCCTGGCAGGCACCAGGTTGTAAGTTCGATCCCCGATACCAAAGGAAAAAAAAAAGATTTCAAATGTTAAACTGTTTAAAAGTTTTGGCTTTGGGTGTATAGGGAAAATTACTAGTCCATAAACATACCAATATTTTTTCCCTTTGTGAAACATAGAGATAATAAAATTAAAAGCATCATTCCTTTGATTTCTCTCTTACTGTAATCCTTCTCTGAAAGAAGAGGAGAAGGAGAGTTTGTAAAGAGGATTTCATTTTCTTTTTACTTTTTACTTTCTCCCTTCTCATCTGCATCACAGGTGCACAGCATGGACTTTGCTGGGTCCTTCGGGTCCCCTCGCCCACTGGGGTCTCCAGTCTCGGCAGGGACTCTGTCTCCGCTCCCACTCAGTGGCAAATGTGCTGAATGGACGCCCGAGGGTATCCACATCCACACACGAATGGAATTGTTTTCTAAACATATTTGCCATTGGGCAAACAATATTCTTCTCATTAAGGAATTTTTACTTTTTTAAATTTTATTTTAAAGAGGGTAAAATTAAACAGAACAAAACAGATCAGAAGAAAATGTAAGACACAGATTTCAAAGCAAGACAACAGGAGATCTTCACTGGCTATTGTCTCTTGTTTTCTTCTAAATAGTTGTCCATATCTTCACATACTATTTTGCTTGAATTTATACAAAACAAAATAGTATTAAACTGATCAAAACAGGATGATGAAGGCATTTTAGATCTTCAAAACCAGACAATAGGGAAATCAACAATGGCTGCCATAATGTCTCTCGTTCTCTTCAAAATAGCTGTGCATACCTTCATGTATGTTGAAATTAAACAACACGAAACAGACTAAAATCACTCTGAATAAAGAGTAATGTTGTTGTGTTTCACAACATGACACTACGGAATCAGCACTGGATACCACAGTGTCTCTTTTTCTTCAGAGTAGCTGTTCATTTCGCCATGCATTATATAATCAATTCTCATCGACTGTTTAGGAGAAGTTCTATACATGTATGAGTCTCTACATGTATACCTATCCTTTCTGTATTAGAGGAAAAACAAAACAAAACAAATTCCTAGAAAAACATGAAACAAAAAAGACAGACAAATAACAATAGCAAAGAGCCCAAAACACTGACAATATAGGCCTTCAAAACAAGGTAGTAGGAGCATAACTAGGGTTGTTATTTTACATAACGATCTTCAAGTGTTCCTCAGATCACCATACAATAATATGCATAATTGTTCCAATCCTATGAATGTTAACTTTTTGTTCCAAGAACTTACAGAATTTGAGCACAATCATCTTAACTATCCTAAGTGTGTTTACATAATTTTAGATATTTTTTCTTTTCCCTTCTTTTTTCTTTTTCCTCATTTTCCCTGAGATATTATTTTTCCCCTTTAAACAGATTCTTATCCTTTCACTGTATTTATTGAGTTTTTTGTATCTTAAGTACTCTTCCCATTTTTTACACTAGGGAGTGATTTATGTGCACCCATGTTTATAGCAGCACAATTTGTAATAGCCAGATCTTGGAAACAACCTAAGTGCCCATCAACTGAGGAATGGATAAAAAAGATGTGGTATTTTTATATAATGGAGTACTACTCAGCTATAAAGAATGATCACATTGAGATATTTATAAATAAATGGAGGCAACTCAAAACCATACTCATAAGAGAAATAAATCCTTAAGTAGTTTTTGATCGAACTCCAGAATCTTGGGATCAGTCTGCCTTATCACCAGAACTTTTCCTTCTCTTTCATCCCTGCCATGTTTCATTAGCATTCAACTTGCTGCGTTTGTCTAGTCTGCTGAGCCAGAGAAGAGTGTTCCGGCACTGTATTTTGATTACTGGTCATGGTGCTCACCGGTTCCCATGAGTGGTACCCATGAGCCACTCAAACTTCCCCTTTGGATCTAGCTACGCAGAGAACTGACTAATCCTTCTATGTAACATCCTCTTTTTCTCAGTAAGATCTTTCTAAACGATACACCAAAAAACATACTTGCTTTTATTTTTCTAGTTGCCTTAAGTTTTAGCCACCACATTTAGAATTTTAGTCCATATGGCGTTTAATTTTGTTTACATTTTCTGCCATGTAATTTTTCTCTATGTAATCTCATTAATCTCATTAATTCGTCTACTAAATAATATTGTTATCCATTAGGGGTAATAGATGAATTTATCTATATTGAATTGTTCTCTAGCTGGGCCTCAATATTGCATTCCATGAATTTTTTGCCATACGATTTTATGTTGTTACCTTA
Organism: Dolichotis patagonum; assembly: GCA_004027295.1. Classification (NCBI taxonomy): domain Eukaryota; kingdom Metazoa; phylum Chordata; class Mammalia; order Rodentia; family Caviidae; genus Dolichotis; species Dolichotis patagonum. Next base: position 32,533 of record PVJX010007091.1, on the reverse strand, counting down.
TCAAAAATATTGTCATGGAATGTCTTTATGCACTATGGCATAAGTCATCCTTTTTGCTGTTATTTATAATCTTTGTTATTGATAGGCTTTTATGTTACTATATGATATTTGAAACAGTTTTGTTCATTTCCTCAAAAAATTCTCCTGAAACATGTCAGTAAGTGCACTTAATTCATAGACTAATTTGACAAGAATGGTGTCTTTATAATGTTAGATTATACCGATCAAACATTTGTTTATGTTTATGTTTAGGGTTATTTTTTGATAAAAAAATTAATGTGGATTGCTTAAATTGCCTCTCATGCATCATAATACGCAACAGAGACGTGCACAAATTTGACAAACACATGCGGTGAATTATCCAGCTAGATAAAACAAAGACACATTGTCACACTCCGGCACCCACCACCATGCCCCACCCACAGCTCTCCTCTGCCCCAAAGCTAGTGCTGTTTTGACTCCTGATCTTACAGGTTGACTTTGCAAATTTTAAAATTGTATATGATAAAAATCATACCTGATTTTTGTGTTTTTTACTGTATCTCACCACACCTATGAGGTTCATCATCATACTGTTGGACGTGGTACACTTTTGTCTGAATTTGCCCATTTGGATATGAGTTATTTCCAATTTAGGCCTGGAGGGGGGATCTGCATTCGGTCATATATATCTTTTGGCGGATAAGTACTGAGGAATGAAATTGCTGCTGTAAACATGTATGTTTATCCTTAGATACTGTCATACAGATCTCCAAAGCAATTGTGACAATTCCCTTTCACCTCAGTGAGAAGGATTCTCATTGCTCCATTTCCTCCCCAAAGTGTGGCATGGTCAGTCCTCCTTCTTGCTGTGTCTTGCTTGGTGCCCTGACACCTGCTTGGTGTCTCCCTCCTGTACTGGGACACGTTCACTTTGATAACTTGACTACGTGATTCACCAGCTCAACGTCAATAGGTTTTCTTTGCAAATAGTAAGTAAAGTGGGGTAGATGATTTGAGGTTATATCAATATCCTATTGCTTCTCAACCCTTCACCTACTACTTTAGCACTCTCTGATCATGTTTTGACTATAATTTTAAATGTATATATTAACTATGCTATAGTACATATTTTCCCACAAAGCAGATATATTTCCATGTGTGGCCAGAGAGCAGAACCCTAAGATTTCAGTCACCAGCACCGTGTTCTGACCTGCTTTGTGCCTGCTGCATGGCTTTATCCCAGCGATCATTCTATGCCACTTGAACTTTATACAATGAACATTCATATTTCAGTAGAGTTATTACTGCACAGATTTCATTTAGAATTTCTCATGGAAGAGACTCAACTTTGAAAGCTACTTTATACTCTGAATATATCATTAAAATTAGTTCCTAGAAATATGTTCTGTTCTTTTGAATACAATTAAAGTGAGATATTACTAAAAATTTATATGAGTAAAATATTTTTCTTTTCTTTTCCAGCACATGCGGAATTCGTGTAAGTGCTGGGACCACTGCAGAGGCTTCCGGACCCGTTTTTGACCCCTTTTCACAGAAACTCCATGGTTTTGTGCTGGTCATGAAAGCATATCCGCATGCATGGACTTTCTCATCCTCTGTCTCTCGGCCTTTCTACCTTACGGCAATATTTCCGCTTTTTCTAGATATAATTGTTAAAATTACATCTTGCTGATACCGGCTTTCATAATTTCTGATATTTGGATTTTTTAAAAGAACTGGGAATTTGTTTTAACAACAACCAAAACACCAGCACACCCTGAGACGGGTGTCCAGGGGCCCCCCTCTGGGAAGCTGCCCGCGCACCGCCTTCCTTCGCGACGCTGGGGAGGTGACTGGTAGAGCCCTCCTTCTCTGCCTTCGGCCCCTGTGTGCAGGGTAGAACAAGCGGGCTGCAGAAGAGGCGCACGGCCTCGCGGGAGGGCTGTTTCATTGCAACCCCACGTCATAACGTTTGAATAACAGTTCATGAAGGTGTTTTTCTTGATTTGAACTGAAATTGTGGTATGTGGTTAAACTGCGTGATAATCAGAAACGTCCAGGGCATCGCGTGCACTGCGATGAGGGTTTAACGGAAGGAGGACGCGGGCAGCCGGCTCGGGGGCAGAGCCGTGCAGAGCCGGATGCCTGTTCACTGGGTGCTCATCTTCCTCCTGTTAGCTGTATGGTAAAAATAACTGAGGAAATCTTAAGTGTGCCTTTTCCTTGTGAAGCTTTGATAATTTTGGTCCAATGATAGGGAATGAGGAAAGAATGTAAGTGTATTACAGGCCTAAGATGGGGAAGGATTGGATCCAAAGGGCAGGGCTTGGCCAGGCTGCGGGGTCAGGAGGCAGGTGCACGGCCAGCCAGGCCGTCCTGTGGGGGTCGGTCCCGGGTCAGAGCCCAGCCTCTCCCTGCTCCTGGTACCAGTGGGCGCCGTCAGGTGGAAACGCCTCGTCTGCAGCTGCTGTTGGCCCCTGCGTGTTAGGCGGTGTAGACTTCTCGTCGGAGAGAAACACAGCTTTCAGGTCCCTCGCCGTCCCGCGGGGCTGTGCTCCCCGCGCCCCATCACCCAGGTTCCCGCTGCAGGAAAGACCTGGCAGCCCAAGGCGGGCGCCTGCCTGCGGCTGCGGGCCTCGGGCTCTGGCCGGGCGGCTGAGTAGCAGGCTCCTTCCTCCTCCCAAGCTCTTCCAGGCAGCCGTGGCCAGGCTGTGACAAACTGCGCAGGCCTCTGCAGGACAGGCTTTCCCTTTCCCACACAGCACGCTATTAATAGTCTTATTTTAATTGGACAGAACTTTCATTTTCATTTTTTCCTTTGAGAAAACCAATCTGTGCTAGTTGCAGAAACAATTACCCGACATGCGGCTTAAAAAGCCGATTGGAACAATTTCTCCGAAAAGCCCAAAGCCCTGCCGGATCGGCCTCCAGGAGGGGAGCAGTTGTTTACCCTCAAACGTCGCACAGGCCAGCAGATCTGAAAGACTTATTTTTAGCTTAAATTCGGTTATTTCATTTTCCTCTCCAACTGACAACATTAGAATGATTAACATGACTTTAAATCACTCCATAATCTCACATTAGAAAATCCAGAATTAAACCATGTCAAAAAGGGACAGTAAAGCTGTGAAAATTCTAATTTTCACCTCATTTTTCTGGGAGCATTTATACAGATACTCTCTTCTTTAAAATTTTATGTGATCTGATAGGTAAAAATAGAATAAACAATTTCAGAGAATAAATAAAAGTGATCCTGCCTTTGGGAAATCAATTTGAAGGTTTTATTGTTTTTAAATTTTTTATTATAAAAATTACTGTAACAACAACAATAATAAATACCTATTTTAAAAAGTTTTTGAGATCATTGATCATGAAATCTAGTTAAAGAAACCTTGGAAATATTCTGAATATTCTTTTCTAAGTAACTGACTTTTAGAAGACTAGCTAATATCTGGAAATATAACTTCTCTACCTCAGAAGCAAGTGATTGAATTTAATGCCATTATTATTATATTCTTCAATAAAAGATACATGAACATTTACATGTACTTTTTAAACAGCAAAACATAGTCTATTACTGTAAAGAAGCACATTCCCTGGGAGTAGATAACATGATTCCTAGGCCTGAGTAATCAGGACTTTAAATAAATCTGTTCAGGTCTAAGAGCTTAATCTTCTGTGTTAGCAGAACTAAGCATTAGACTGGGTCAGGTGACCCTGGCTGCGGACACGGCTCAGTGGTACAGCACTTGCCTAACACATGCAGGGCCCTGGCTTCTATCTCCTGCACTGCAAAATATTAAAACTTAAAACGTAAAAAGAAATCAACACATTCCTTACTTGACGTAGGAGTTTGGCCTCAGAGAAATTAAGGGACCCTGACTTGGTGCAAACACTTCTGGATGTACGTAGACATTCCTGGAAGCAGGTTGTGTATCTCTACTCCCAAAGAGGTTCAAAGCCAGGAGTTCTCCTGGTGACCCCCAAGGGCTCGGCCTCTCCAGTGCCCTGAGGGCTGTGGGACTCCCGCTGGGCTAGTCTGGGCTCTGATGAGGAAGGAAGACAGCGTCTTTATTTTACTGAACCTGCCACCCCACTGATTATTTGAGAATTCAAATTACCCATTGTCCATCACATATTTCAGTATGAATAAGACAAAATAATCAACTTCTCAGACTCAAGATCTTCTGTAAGTCAATGTTACAAAGTTCCTCAAACATTTTTGCTGTCTAAAACGGTAACCCAAGTGGATTAAAAATTCCATTTCCATGAAGGCCCAATGTCCCTAAAAAGAAAAGCATTTTTTAATATGTAACAAGGCTTGTCATGAAGAACAGATGGAAAGTAACCCAGAAGCAGGTGGGCTGTGTACACATTTGTTATGTAAGGAGAGAGAGGCAAAATCTTAGGCTTAATGAGAAAGTCATTTTCAACTCAGGGCGTAGGAGGACATTTTTTCTTTGAAACAAAGGCATAATGATGAAATACTAAAGCTGTCAAAATAAAAGCTGCTTTAGTGCAATGTTGGGTTTTGTCTTGGTACCTGAAAAAAGGAAGAGTGCAGAGACCAAAATGGAGCAAATACAAAACCATGCGAGCCCAAGCTGGCCGTGGGCAGTGGGGAACTTGGTGATCCCCAGAAGATGCCTCGGGGGAGGGAGGGGTCTCACACACCCACATGCAGACCTGAGCCAAAGAATAAACTCAACTAGTTTTGCTTTTAGCTCCTGCTGGGCAAAGACTCGGGCTACCACATACTGAAGTGAATCTCAGTGGACTTCACAGGACTTGGCTCCAGTGCTTCTGACTCCTCCAAGGACGCTGGTCCAGGGGCTTTTGCTCAGTCTGTTTCAACATCCTTGACTCCGTGACTGTGTGTGCTTTGCAGCGTAGCACAGCCGTAGTACTCACTGAGCCTTGCCAGGTCCTGGGTTCTGCTTCTTCCTCTGCAAAACCAAACAAATCAACAAAGGCATTTTGAAGAAATAGAAGAAAGTGGAGGGCAGTCCCCTGATGGACCCCAATTCCAAATGATTTGAATCACAGTTAAGCTAACTATCGGCTGGCTAAGGGGACCACACTGAACCAGACAACACAACACTCTGACTCCTGGCTGATACTCCTGCAAACGCCCAGGTGAGAACGCAGGTGCTTTCAGCAAGGAAAAGCCAAGAGAACCCCGGAGGTGACACTGCGGGAAGATGCTAAGGATGGAAGGGAGGGAAACAGAAATAGGAGCGGCTGAGAGGTTTTATAGCTGTGTATTCAGTTACTTCCTCCCTGCGTGTATATCAAAAACTCAAAGATATCAAAACAAAATCACTGTCCAAGAAGCTGATGGTTTTGTTGTTGAGAGAGAGGCAAAGAAGAATGGAAATAAAATATAAAACAGAGGATTTTCAGGAAATGATGACTGTCTAGAAGTAGTTTACAAAGCAAGAGGATCAGAATGTGATGTTCTTAAAACAGAGGGGAAGTCAGTAAAATTTTAAATGGAAAAATTGCAGAACTTTCTTCTCACGAACTATTTAGGTAACTGGAGAGTTCTGCTTTGAAGTCAGGGAGCTGGCCTGGGCTTCCAGCTCTGTAAGTTATGAGATGAGTTTCAGAACTAAGAGAAAAGTTGTCCTGCTTTATAAGGTGAAATGCCCCATGAAACAGTAAGAAAATGAAATGAAGGAATTAATGATTGGAGGTGGAGGGGAGGCGCCTGGAAGACAATTCTTTAACGTACATAAACCAGGTTTAAGCTAAGTGAGTAACCAGAGACTTCGCCCAGGATTTCTCTCTTGTGTAAAAATTGCATCTGACATTCCTCCCCCAGAGATAAAAATAGCCGCAGATGTGGACTGACCAGCCCTGGGCCACGTTGCAGTGAACCTGTGGGTTGGGGAAGGACACCTTCAAGGAGGAGAAAAGAAAGCTTGACATCTGGGTCCTCTCACCGCAAGAGACCAATATAACCTTTCAGCACTCAGTGTCACAGGAATGGAACGAGGGAGGAGAGGGACAGATGCCCTGTGTCCAGAGCAAAGATGTGCGCAAGCTACATCGTGAGAACTCAGCCTGAAGATATGTGTTTGCAAACTTGTTGGGGGACGTGGGTTAGAGACAAATGGAGCCCCATGTGTGGGACTCCAAATCTTAGGAAACAGAAAACTTGAACTATAATTTGTTCAGCAATTTGTAATTTTGAGGGTATTACAAGTTACCTGAAGAAGGTTTTGATGTTTACGTTTACTATTTCACCTTTCAACATCTCTGGAAAGCTCTCTCAAGGCGGTGGTCTTGTTCCTGGGTTCTCAGTGGGGGAAATGACATTTCATAGACATGTGGAGAGAAGTGCGTGGGTTCTTGATTGCTGCACTGAGGAGTCAGTGAACTTACCCCACATTTTTGTTCTTGATTGTCTAGATTTATACCTCACCTCCTCAAATTCATGCCTAAATCATGACCCTCCTATTTAAACAGATGTCCAGGATATACAAGAGCATTACACTGTATCATTTAGAAAGCATAATTAAAACCATTCTGTTAAAGTCTCCAGGAAATTGTGTAAGATAAATAAAGGGAAGAAATACTTAAGGTGTCTTAGTTATATAACAATGAGAGATTCTGGCTGGTGAAAGAGTGACTTCCACGTCACCAGAGCCATTTACAAAGATGTCACTCAGCAGGAAGTGACAAAGATATTTCTTGTGTTGAGTAAAGACGCTGTTGGAAAACATTGGAGCCTTCATCTAATCACGGTGCTTAGTCAAGGGGATGAGGGTGAGGCTCAGAGCAGAGTAAAGAAGAAGAGGCAGAGCTCATACTTAAAACCGTGGTATGGATGGATTACTCACGTCAACCAAATAAACAAACCCACACAATGTTTTAAAACAAGTGCTTAAAATTCAAGAAATTTGTCCAAATTTCATAGACCAGATGGTAAAGCTCAAGAACTTCACTTACAAAGCCAAAAAAGATTTCTCAAATGAAGGGAAAGTCCAAGGCTGGAGGAAGAAAAAAGAGCAGAGGTTTTCTAAGTGGAGAGATGGAGGGGGGTGAAATAATAACACAGGGACAAAGATGGAGTGGAGTATCTGTGCATAGGTCTGGCATGGGTTGTCCAGGGCTGGGACAGTAATGCTAACCATTCTCCTGTCCCTCCTGAGGGCATCATTGTCACCTGTGAAATCCACTCATGGACTAGTAGGGCTGCTGAAAGGGGGTGAGCCATATACCTACATCAATGGTCAGTTCCAAGAGAAAAACCAAGAGAACTGAGAACGTCTTTCTAGAAGTAGATTCTAATGTAAGCAGACTTCCCAGAAATTTCATAACTGTTCATTGGTCAGAACAGAGTCACCCAACCAAAAGCTAATTTAAAAAGAAGCAATTGGAAGTTGATTTGTCTCATGAAAGAAGATGGTGCAGGCCATGCATGTTGGGGAGGCAAGCGGAAGTCCTGCCAAGCTAGGTCTCCTTCCCTCAGGGCTCCCCTGGGACTGTTTCCTTGTCTCCACTTCCCTCAGATCATCCAGAGAGGACCACTAATCGTGCTTTCATATTTGAACAAAACCTGAGTTAACAGATATTACCGTAGATTAGACCCTAAGTGTCCCTCAGCGCCTCAGGTCACTGGGCTAGGCCCGAAGAAGATTAAAAGATTCCAGTGTTTTCCTTTCGCTGTGGTCATTGTTTGCAAGGGAATAGATTTAATACACGACACATAATTGGTAGGATTATTTTATAATATTCGCTGAAAAGTCAAATGCAGAAGGGTTCAAGAGATCCGTTCACACACTAGAGACTAAAAGAATCCAGCTCAGGCTCTGAATCTCATGCTTGAGTCCAGCCGGAGACCTAGAGCCCATGACAGTGTCTCACGTGAGTCTGTATGAAGGACCTGCTCTGGGAAGGTCCGGAGGTCAGCAGTGGAAGCCAGAAAGTCTGCGCCAGAGGGATGAAGGGTCTGTGCCAGCAGCTGAGGGTCTGCACTGCAGCCAGGAAGTGACGCTCAAGGTAAGGACCAGAGCTTCCCGAAAGAGCACCACAGCCCCCTCAGCGACAGTGAGGTCCTGGGCTCCTCTGACTATGAGAACAGCTGAACTGATATCAGGAAAGCCAGCGCGACAGACTTCTCCAGGAGAATCGGCAGCACCATCTTCCCCTCCAGCTCCGAGTTTATGCTGGGGGCACTGATCCCCGGGGGCCTTCACTCCCGGCACCACGCTGACTCAGGTCAGCTGGGCGTTCCAAGGTGCCCATTAGTTGTCCACCGCACCTTTCTTTCACTTCTCAGCTAAGAGGTGAGGGCTTTTGCTCCATTGTGATTCACCGTGATAAATGGCCACAGACACAAAGTGACAGGACCAACCAGTTATGGACAGAAGGCTCTAAAACTGTGAGCCAAAATAAACCTTTTCAGCCTCCATAAAACTGTGAATCTCAAGTGTTCATTACAGTAACAGAAAGTTGACTAACACCAACATTTATTTGACAGTAGCATTGAATTTGAAGCTTGGCCTTCAGTAAGCAACTGACTTGTGCTACCTGTCTTCACTACGAAGGGACTTCCTTGTATAACCAAGCATGTGTCTCACTAGGAAGACGATTACAGGGAGCATTTGAAAATAATGCTTCGAGTTGAAGTCAGTTGAACTCTTTTGCTGTTATACTTCTTGTTATTATGCTTATACTGGTGAAATTCCAAAACACTGTACCAGTGAAAATTGGTTGAAGTAACTCGAGAAACATAAATCTCTCTTTTGTTTCTGCCTAGCTAAGCTATTTCAGGAAATTTTCCTGGCACACATAGCTTTCAAAATGTGCACCTTAGCCACTGCAATGGGCACGTGATGCACTCTCTTTAACATCCTGAGGCTGTTTTGTGCAAGTACCCAAAATATGTGATTCGTGAAATATATAAGGGACGTATGAAAAGATAAAATAATCGATCATTTAAAGATGTCATTCAACCTAATTAATCACTAGAGAAATAAGAGTAAAATCTGCAGTACAACCATTTAAAGGATCTTTTCTGAGATCAAAAATTTCAGTTTGGGGAATTCTAAATATATGTAGCTGATTATTCTTTTTAAAATTTTATTGCTGTTTGTGAAGTACGGTGCATACATTCACCATGGGCCACTGGCGAATACACACCATACTGCATCTCGGTCTGTTTCAGTTCCCTTTGCCTCCTCTCCCTCCCACTTCCCCCAGCCCCAGATGGTGATTATTTTTTAAAATGTACATAATAATTATTCGTGAGGATGCAGAGAAACTGAAACATTTGTTCATTGTTGATAGGAAAGTAAAATGGTGTGTCTTCTACTGATAACTGTATAGAGGTTCCTCAAACACTTAAAAATAGCTATGACCCAGCATATCTGTGTATATATTATGCTGTAGTTTCCTTTAATTTGCAGAAGCTTTTTTACATCGGTGTAATCACATTTGTCCATGTTTGCCTCTATTGTCTGTCCTCTTGGCGTCATGTCTATGAATGATTGTCGAGGTCAATGTCAAGGCTCTTTTCCTTGTGTTTTCTTCTAGGAGTTTTACAATTTCAGGTTTTAAGTGTTTGAGTTGATTTTTGTATATGGTGCATTATAGAGATTCATTTTATTCTTTTGTATATGGATACTTTTTCAAATAATTCTTCAACTATTTATCACCAATTTCAATATATATTAACATTTTGTTCCATCTATCCCCGACACTGTTATTTCTACCTTAGGGGTTTTCTTCCCCTCATTCGTATGAGGGATGACCCGGGCTTGGGTGCAGACCACAAGCCAAGCACAGACAAAGAGGGCTTGCTTTGTCCCTAGCTGATAGAAGACAGGCACCACCAGCATGAACTCACTCTACACAGCTCGGGAGCAAAGATACCCCCTTTCACTAACACTGTTCTTTGGACAGGCTCCTTTTCTCGCTGAGTAATCTTATACCTTTGACAAAGGCCAGTTGAACACTTATGTGTGTATTTATTTCTGGACTCTTATTCAGTTCCTTTGCAATTTCACCTACAATAGTTATGAGATAGAAAAAAGCTGATTTTCCCACTGACAGACAAATGGATTAAGAAATGTGGCAACAAAATAATGAGGTTAACAACAAATAATAAACCGTGCATCATTATTTTCAAAGTAGGGATTCATAAACAAGAAAGATTCTATCAGTGAAGAAACCTACAGATAATAGCACAAAACTTTCTTTTCAATGAACTAGAGAAATGTGTTAGTCTATATTTTAAACAAATTAGCGTGTATTTTAATACATTTTTTGAAACAATGAAATAGGCAATATAGGGGATTATTTGAACTTCTTCCTACTTTCTATTTATCTTCTATTTTTCACTATATATAATATATATCATTTATAGCATGCTATATGTGATATATGATATATATATATATATATATAGAGAGAGAGAGAGAGAGAGTTTTTCAAATAAGAGTGACCATGTACTATCTCAGCTTATGTGTCTGATTTATTTCACTTAACATCATGTTCTCAGTTGCATCCATTTCCTACCAGTGCCTTAAGTTTATCTTCCGTTAGGGCACAGTAGTACTCCAGTGTGTATAAACGCCGTATTTTCCTTACTCAGCATTCATCTATTGATGGGCATACTAGATCTATCCATTATAAATTGTGCTGCTTTAAACCTAGATGTGCATATATTCCTGTAATAAAATGACTTTTAAATTCTTTGGGAAGATATTGAGGAGAGGCACGCCTGAGTCAAAAGGAATTTCTGTATTTGGTTTTAGGGGTCTCCACATTGATTTTCACAGTGTACACTCCTATCAACAACTTAGTAGAGTTTCCTTTCCCCCACATCCTCACAATCACTTATTATTGTTAGACTGTTTGATGATAGCCATTCCCTCTTGGGTGAGATGGCATATCGCTGTAGTTTTAATTTGCGTTTATTTAATGATCATAAACATTAAACTTTTGTCATGTGTTTGGTGCTCATTTGTGCTTCTTCCACTGAGAAGTGTCTCTTCATTTTGTTTGTCCATTTTTGATTGGCACTTTTATTTGGGGCACTAATTTTGGGCACTAATTATTTTGAGTGACTTACATATATTTTTAATTTATTTTTATTAGCACATATTGGCCATACATATGATCACATTCATCATAAGGAATATAAACCTGTACATAATATGTCTTAATTCTTCTGTTTTTCTCCATTCCCTTCCCATCTTCAAGCCTTCTTCTCCTCCCCATTTACAACAGCTTTGTTTCCATTTTTCTTTCCATTCTCTTTTTGTAAAATTATTTTCACTTTTTTCTCTTCCCCTCCTTCACTTTTCCCTCCCTTTCCCCCCTCTTGTCCCCTCCCTGGTTCCCCTTCCATTTGAATGTGTTCTTCCTACTTCCCAATGTCTATCCTCTGTTTTACTCCTTACCGGGTTTCTCATAATATGATATTTAAACTTGTGTGACTGATACACTTCTCTTAAAATTATGGTCTCAACATGCATCCATTTACTTAAAAATGACTCAATCTTATCCTTCTTTATGACAGAGTAGTAATCCATTGTGTATAAACCCACATTTTCTTTACCCATTTATCTGTTGATGAGCACATGGGCAATTTCTAAGATTCAGGTATCATAAATTGCTCTGCTATAAACACGAGCATGCACATATCACTGTGGTGGTGTGATGGTTTTAACTCTTTTGAGAAGATGCCTAGAAGGGTCACAGCTAGGTTAAATGGAACCTCTAGTTTTAGTTTTTGAGAAATATCCATACTGATTTATACAATGGTTGTACCAATTTACGCTCCCATCAACAGTGGAGAAAGGTTCCTTTTCCCCTACAACCCCACCCGCATTTGTAATTGGTTGATTTCTGGATGATAGCCATTCTTCCTGAAATGAGATGGAATCACAGTGTTGTTTTAATTTGCGTTTCTCAAATCACCAGTGGTTTCGAATATTTTTTCATATGTTTATTTGTTGTTTGTACTTTTTCATCTGAATAGTGTATATTCATTTCAGATGCCCATTTTTGAATTAGGTCTTTAAATTTAGGGGGTCTGGTTGCTCAAGTTCTTTATATATTCTAGTTATAGAATACATAGAGTTGAGAACTAAAAAATTCCTATATATGAATTATCAGAGCTAAGTCAAGAAGATATAAAAATTATAAATAATCCAATGGCAGTCAATGAAAATGAAGGAACAATAAAAATACTACCAACAAAGAAAGCGAAGAGAAAATCCTAGGTCATGATGAATTCTACAAAAACTGTAAAGAAGCTCTAATGCCATTATTCCTCAAATTCTAACAAAATTAAAAGGATACAAATATTCCCAAAGTCATTCCTGGAAGCAAGCATAACCTTGCTATCAAAACCAGAGAAGGTTTCAATCAGGAAAGAGAACAGGGCAATCTCTGTAATGGACAAAAATGCAGAAGTCCTCAGTAAAATACTGTCAAAAATGCAACAAGTGCCATCAAAAAGATAATACATCATAACCAAATAGGATTCATCTCAGCAATACATATGCAAATCAACAAATAAAATATACCATATTAACAGAACCAAGGAAAAAAGTGCATCATCATCTCAATAGATTCAGAAAATACATTTGATGAAGTCCAACACCTAGGGTTCCTGTGGCATGGACTATGATTTTCCATCTTTTGACTTTTAATCTGCAAATTTCTTTTTGTATCCAATGTGTTTCTTCATATAGCATAACATTGGACTTTGTTTCTTGGTCTATTTTGCTGATCTATGTCTTTTGTTGGTAAGTCGAGTCCGTTTACATTGGCAGTTAAAATTAACAGGTACTGACTGGTGCCTGGCATTGTATTATGTTCCCCTGGCTATTTTGGTTTCTTTACCTTCTGCTTGATTGCTAGTTTTGTCTGACACTTTCCTTTTGTTGACCTTTTGGCTTCGTTAGCTTGATTTTCTCTTTCTAGGATATCTTTGCATACTTTCCGGAGTGCGTGTTTTGTGGTCATAGTTTCTTTAGGCTCTCTTTATCATGGAAGCATCTTATTTCTCCATCAGTTTTTCAGGATAAACAATCTGTTTTGGAAGCTGTTTTTGTTTAGAGCTTGAAACATTTTATTCTGTGCTCTTTGATTCTGGAAATTTTTACTAATGCTTCAAGCCAAAACACCTCTAATCACTTAACTCTATCACTATTTCTAAGAGTTTTCCTTAAAATAAGGAAAGTACTGGTGGTGCCTCGTTCTGCTGTTTTTTCCAGCTTGAAAGGGAAATGAAAGCCTCCCTTGAGATTCCACCAGTTCCTGGAGAAAGTGACAAATAATCCACAAATAATCACTCAGGATTCGAGTTCCATGTTTATCCCCTTCAGAGAAACCTTGTTCACGGTAAGTCAGGCGGTGGCCATCTCCTCCTCTACTTCATTCTACGGGCCCTCTAGAGCCCCCCAGCTAATTTTCACAATTATATATTTAACTGTGGGCTGGTCACTTCCCTCGAAATGCTCAGCAAACATTTCACATTCCCTACACCCAGATGAGTTCCTCCCTCCTCCCTGAAGAAGCCTCATCTTCGGACGTCTTCCATTTCAGTTGTGCAAGCTGGGACTCCTGGTGGCGTCTCTTACAACCTATGTGGAGCATTTCACTTTTCCCCTAGTATTCCAGAACAGCCCTACTTCAAATATTTGCCTTGACTCGCCATCATTTGTAAGTAGTCCAAAGTGCTCTGCTAAGCTGGAGAAAATGAATTTGCAAATTTTACCATCATGTAGAGCTCTAAAATTTTCTCCAGTTTTGCTCATTCAGGGTGGTGCTGTGGTTTGTTCTGCTTTTTGATTGGCTCTGTTTCTTTGATGGTGTTCAGATGTTACTCAGGCTAATCATGAACTGGATTCAAACAATCCACTTTCCTTAACTTCCTACCTGTAGCTAGGGCTACAGGGATCTGCCATCACTTTTGGTGAATATTCTAGTATTTGCCTATGGTTTCTATATTTTATGATATATAAATAAATCAACTCATGCAATTTTTTCTTTTTTGTCTATTTTGGGACAGGGTCTCACTATGCAGTTCAGGCTGCCTAAACTCACTTTGTAGCCCAGGCTGGCACTGACCTCGCAGTGATCCTCCTGGCTCAGCCTCCCAAGTGCTGGGATTACAAGGGTGCACCACCACACCCAGTACAACTCATGAATTTTAGTATTTACTTCAAAAGGTCACGCCTTCACTGAGGGGAGGTCTGAGCAGTGTGTGGGGTGCACCTTTGCTAGGCTCACATGCTTCCAATGATCTTGTTTTGCAACAAGGAAATTCCAACCCTTGACCTTTTTTCCTCACAGTTCCACACATACTTTTAAAATGGTTGTGGAGGTGCTTCTTGGTAAGCACAGTGTGTGTGTGTGTGTGTGTGTGTGTGTGTGTGTGTGTGTGTGTGTGTGTGTTTACCATCTCTACCTAATAGAAGAGCTGAACTCAACACAGCTTCTTTTGCCCTTTATTTTTGAAAATGGAAAAAAAATCTTAAATTGATTTAAAATAAATTAGCATTATTGTTTATAAAGAAATGGAATTCACAAAGTTCTTTGGTTCTCCCTCCAAGATTCCTTATAAAAGGCAACTAAATCATCAACAGGACATCTCCAATAAGGAAATTAGGTCAAAGAGGTCAAATAACTTCCTGAGTCACAGAACTTGGAGGCTGAGCATTGAGTCAAAGATCAGAAAATGAAGCACTAAATCTTTCCCTATCCTCCTTGTAGGAATCTTATGTTTTGGAAGAAATGTTTGACTTTGTATGAGTCACCAGCTGAAGTGCCTAGAACCTGGAAGAAGATAAGAACTGACAAGATTTAAATAAATCACAGCCTAGAAAAATAGCCACAACCTTGTCAGACGGTCAAATGGTTGGCCGCCCTCCCTTTCCTTTCAAGGGTTTTCCTGCTGAAGTTCACGTTTGGGGTAGAGCACGGATTTAAAAGAGGTTTTACTTGTATGACTTCGTTCCCATGCGAAAGAACTACTGCCAATAGAGCCATTCTGAAGCGTGCCAGCCAAGAGCCCCAGTGAGGAACAGCGGCTGCCCAAGCACGCAGGGCGGCACCTGCAGTGCCAGTGAGCTGGGGCTGTGGAGAAGCAGTGAATTCAAGCCCTGCCTCCTCCAGACAGCCCCTCCCTTGGAGCAAGGGCGAATCCTGCTCCTGTCTGCAAGCTCAAGGCCTGATGAGACCCTTAGCACACAGGTAAGGTGAAGCAGATAAAGCTGGGAGAAGGCACTGCTGACACACGCCAGCACTGAGCATGCAGTTCTCCTGTGAAAAATTCTTGTTCTCCATAATCCTAATAGCTAGATTTATGGGGAAGATGAGTCCATATTAAAATGCTCGTGGGTGTTTGGGTGTATATCCTATGGAGTTTAAGAGCTCTCATAAATCAACAACCACAGGGGTATCCAAGAACAAAAATTCTTTTTGGCCTTGCATCTATAAGGATTAAAGGTTGTTCTGAGCATCTGAATCATATACGATAGAGCTCATTCTTTTATCTGTGGTCAGCTGCAAATAACTGTATCTAGCAGGTTATCGAGGTATCCCTATCTTTGCTCTTTGGTTTTTTCTTGTTGTTGTTTTGAATGAATATACGAATCATCAGTCTGGGGTATCTGGGCCCATGCTCCCCCTCCTGCAGGTGCATCTGAGAGTGTTTTCCTGGCAGAGACAGAAGATCACGATATTGAGGTGCCTCAAAACCAGCACACTGTTACTTCTGTTAGGCTGCATTCTTTTAGATAGTCATAAATTCTAGCTAGACTTAGGAGGCACAGAAATAGATTGTTTCTTTATTGGAAAAGCTGCAAACGTACATTGCAAAGAATATGGACACAGAGAAGAGGAGGGGAACTGGAGACCATTCTTGGGATCGACAGAGCACCGCTGGGAACCTTAGATGAAGCACAGCTATGTGCTGAGGTTCGGCGGTATCTGGGTGCTGTTTCCTAGTGGCAGTGCACTTAAAATTGTGATATGTGCTACAGTTTACCTCTACCCTCCGTGGTACCCACCATGTCCTTTATCCTTGGCCCTTCTTTCTGGCCATGTTCAACTGTGCTTCCCTCATACAAAGTATATTAGTCAACTTCCTGTTGCTATAACAAAAATCCCAAGATAATCAGCTCATAAAGTTTACTTTATCTCACATTCTCAGAGGCACCAGTCCATGGGTGACTGCTCTCATTGTTTTCAGCCTAGTGGTAGGGCAGCACAGTAGGGGACACTGCTCAACTCGTGGCCAGGAAGCAAAACAGGGAGAGAAGGGGACCCGGAGTCCCCCTCAAGGGCATGCCTCCAGTGAACAAACACCTCCACCAGCCACTGCCATGTAGAGCCCACCACTCACGCACATCACCCAAGGGACCAAGCCTTTCCTATGTGGATCTCTGGAAGACACTTATCCAAACCACAGCACAAGGTGGAAATTAGACACATGTCACAGTAGGAGGGCACAGGTACTGTCCTGAGTGGACGCCCAGCACGGACAGTGAGCAGCCAGCTCTTCGGCACAGGTGGCACCAGCCTTCACGTCCCCTGGGAAAGGCATGCAAATGCTTGTCCTCAGCACCGGCTCTCCATCCTCCTGAAGCAGCTGGGGCCGGGGCTCTTCGGACTCTCCCAGGTACATTACAGGGAACCCGTGGACAAGGTGAAATCCGTACAAAATTACCCATGTGTGCATGCATTTTTCAGAAGAAAATATATCTGAAACATCTGTCAAACCCTTAAGAAACAGTTTATGATGCAGATATGTTAAAGGATATTACTTATTAGGGTTACTAGGATATTACTTATTAGGGTACACTAGGACATTAAAATGCTGGTGAATGAGCAGATTTGATCCTCAACACAGCACTTTTAGACTGACTGGCAGGTTATATAATTGGTGTAAGGTGCGAGCATGTTAAGAACCGAAGGGAACAGCCTCTGTGCACGTACATTTGCAGCACTCAACTGGCATTTGTGAAGAGCTGCCCTTGCAGAAGTGTCACTGGTGACATGAGACCCATTACTCTTAAGAATATTCCTGGAAGGTTCATGATTCATAGTAACTGAAGCACACTAAGAGTCTGATGGTGTAGAAAGGCAGCCTCACTTCCTGCCCAGAGCTGTATTAGTCATTGCTCACGAATTCACTTATTTCTGGGGACACTTGCATTGGGAAAGGATGATCTGGACAGGAGGGCGCTAAGGATAGTGCGCGAAGAGAACAGACCCAGAGAGGACTCGATCTCATCCGTCAGGCAGAAGCTTCATCTCGGGTCTGCAGGAGCAGGTCGACAGGAGTTGGGTCGTGCATCCTGCTGACGTGTACCTGTGGCGCTCTTGTGCCCTGTTGAAATCAGGTTTGGCCCAGTAGAAAAGCAGGACATTCTAAAAGGGACACCACTGACTTCTTCCTTAGGAGCAGGTAGTTTTCTTCAGAGAAAATCGTGTGGGTTCAGATCAGAGCACGCACACAGCTCCCTGGCCCTGCTTGGGACACAGAGAGAAAATGTTGAAGAGGTAAAGAATTTTTGGTAGTGAAATCACTAGGAGAAAGAGTTGGGTTACAGTTAGAACTTTCACGGTTACAATTTGAGCAATGTTTACAAAATGACACATGGTCACCTCTCAGCGTCTAATTTCATCTCTGATTTACCTCAGAAGACTCAGGACCAAGTGGCTTTAGCTCACTCTTTGACATTTTGAAGGAGCATAATTCAAAAGGCCATCATAGATCTGTCATTCCTGGACTTAAACCCCTGCATAAAGACCTGGAGGTGGCTCCTCTTCCTCCTTCTCCAGCTGAACAAGGACTGGAAGTCACTGCCATCTCTGTTTCCCATAGTCCCATGGTGACAAGCACACACTCTCCTCACTGTCCCCAGCCACGGTCTCTTCTATTGATTTATTACTTTTTCTCTGTGGGGATAGAGTCTCATCCTTCTGTTAAGTTCAGTAATGGTAGAATTCTAGGTCGTACAAAACAGCCTTTTGATTTTTCAAGGGGTAAGAGTCATTTTCTTACCAACAACAAAAACCAAACAACGACAACAAAGCAAACCAAAGCAACAAACAAGAATTGGCTGAGTCTTTACTGACATTGCAGTGAGGCTGTGACACTTTCCTACAAACTCCTTCAAATTAGTCTCTTTTATTTATCTGTTTTGAGACAAAGCATAGAGAGCCTGGTTTTAGAATGCTTGAATCTAAGGTGAAGGGAGAAAATTGGAAAATGCTGCATAGCAGAAACTTAGCCCTGTGCTTTGTGTGCTGTCTCATACTTCCAGGAAAGGACATTTTACAGAGAATACTGGAGTTTAGAAAGGACTGCATCCACTCACCCAAACTCTCTATTAGTAGGTTTTTTGGGGAAAAAAAGTATTTAAACACAAAAATTCTTGGAAATAAAAAATATCTCTGCTCTCACACAACAGCTTCTGATTTCTCAGACAAAAGTAGAGGAAGCTATATCAGGACTGTAGGAAAGATGCTTTCATTGATACAATTAAAACCGGGCCAATAAAACATTTTTTAAATCCCAAATGTGAGATAAGGAGAAAAACCAAAACAAAACGCTATAACCTTTCCCTGGAGTCTACCTGGCTGCATCCCAGAGGTTATTCTGTGGTTCATGCTTCCTTATTATTTTTCCCTGTAAAGCAGAAATTGCCTGTAGGCCAATATTTACATCTCATTTCAGACCTATCGGCAACAGCTTATCTTTTCACCCTTCTGCCCTTGAACGCATTCTTCAAGCCTCAGCATCTTTTTCAGAGTCTGCTCCTTAATTTGTAGCTGGGATGCAGGAGCAGGGCTCACCCGTGAGACAACATTCGGAGCCGTTTCTTAATTTAGGGCATGAGTCAGCGTCCTGCAGGGCTGCCCGTGACTCTATGATATACCATGCAATGCTTGGCATCAGACCAGCAAGACAAACTCTTAAAAATAATGAGAAATCATAATTCTTCCAAAAATCTCATAAAAGTAAAATAACAAAGGCCTCAAAATGCTAAAATTCCTATTACATTTATAGGCATCAATGGAGTCAATTAGGAGACTGCGCAAGAACTTCAAGTGTTTATCCAAACATTCTCAATAATTAAATCATATTTTTCATGTTGCCTGACACTGCTGGCACCTACAGTGCGCTCATCTCCGTGGAGGGCTGAGGAAATCAGGGATAATGCTCCCCGGCGGAGCCCCGGGAGGAGGTGCCGGTTTGCTGTATTAGATTACAGGAAGTAAACCGCGGCCTGCTCTGCGTCCTGAGCGCACAGCTTTAAATGACAGACTGAGACCAAAGCCATGAAATTGGAGAGAAATGCATGGTTGAGTAGATTCCCCTAAATTCGGGCCCCAGAAGCTCACAGCGGTAGATAATGGTCTAACAGTGGGGCTCAAGATGAAGCCAAGAGATGTTTTATTCTAAGTTATTGTAGGTATTGTATTTTAAGAGAGATGTTACTGTAGGCTTAAAATAAATTACTGTGATGAAGAAATCTTCAGAAAAGCAAATGTTATTTCAGGTCTTACTAACAAATGTGTTGGTTTAAAATAAATGACAGTTCTACCAATTGCTCAAACACTCTGTTAGATAGACTGCTCTCTGGATGAAGATAGTGCCAGTTTGGGAAATTCCAGTACAGGATGTGAGAAGATAGGGATGCTCAATCAGTATGAGCGGGATTAACATGAAAATAAAGACCAGTGCCCTCAAATGTTTGAAGGAGAGTCATTCAAAAGAGGGCTTAACCGTTGTTTTCTGTGGTTTCACCATGAAAAGCAAGGGGCTGGGAATCAGAATGCCAGCATGCTGTGCTTTCAATCTGACTCACATATTAAGGGCACCAGCCTGGCTTGGTGCTGTTAGGTGGTGGAATCTCTGAGAGGTGAGGAGAGGTTGAGTGGAGGTCTTAGGGCTATCGGAGGAAACACTCAGAGGGCATCGTGGGACCTCAGACTCTTCTGGACTCTAGGCCCTCCCTTCCTCTCTCCTTTGCTCTCCAGCTAGGAGGCGAGGAGCTTTGCTCCTCCGTGTGCTCCCCGCCATGATTGGCCACCATAGGTCCAAAGCATCGGGGCTGATTGTGGACTGACACCTCGTCAAAACCAAACTTTTATAAGCCAGCTTCTCTGAGATGGGCTGGATAAAACATAGCAGAACTGGCTGCACGTAGGTCTAGGAAACAAGTGACAATTGTAGATCTGAGAGAAAGTGCTGTGAGACATATAAAAAATTCTGTGTGTAGTTCGGTGAGGTCATTTTCTAAGCCGTCAGTTAGCTGGTCCACAGCTCACACTCACATTTTATAACTAAAACAAACCTGTTAGAGGATTATGTCTGCAAAACTGTTTCTGCTTTCACTAGGCTACAAGGTGTGATTTATTTTTTCCACCAGTGAAAAGAAAGGCTCTCGGCACCCCGTGCTGCAGAAATCCATGCCCTGCCCGTCACACTGCTCCTGTGAACGCTGGATTCCCCGGGCCCGCAGATCTCGTCCTCTTTCCCCCAACCTGAGCACTGAAACTGCTGCCGAGGCACTGGCTCCTAAACTGAAGTCCACGACCACTGCTGTCACACACATTTCTATCTAAAATACTAAATCCTCCTGTGAACGAGATGAAGAAAGCTACCATTAGTTAAAAAAAATCAGGAACTAACAAATGAGTTTTCCAGGAAACTGACATGTACATATATTTATGGGGTGCACAAATGCTAGGCTGAGAATAAAAGCTTGTAATTTTAGAACCAGCTCCCCACAGGAGAGACTAAACACAGACAATTGCAAATGATAAAAAGCATACACAGAAGCCATGCCTCTGTTTAATTATATGCGGAATCAGAACAGTGACAGAGCTAGGAAAAGAGGAGGGAGAAGGAGCCTTCCACAAGGGCTTCAGAGGAAGGGAGCGAGTCTCTGGGGACACTTAGAATCGAGCTTAGTGCTTGCAGGGTCTCAAACCATCCAGGTGCTCTTCTGTTTTTCCAGAGATGGAGCTAAAGAGATGCTGTGAAAGACAGAGAAAGAGGGAAAAAGGAAAGAGAGAGAGTTCACTTAGGGGAGACCATACGGAAAGCTCTCCTCTCTAGAGCATTTCCACAGAGCTTTCATTCATACACTGTGTTCTCTAAGTACTTCCTTAGGCCCCAGTACGGTGACGCAAACCTTTCAGAGACCAAATGCCCAAGCTGCAACCCAAAACCCACGTATTCATCATGAGGCTCCAGTGCTCCCCTATGTGCAGTGCTCCCCTATGTGCACGGTGGGGCAGTGTGGCTCCCCGAAGGCACAGGTGGCTCTGCGTGTCTGGTGCAGTTCATCATTACCGGCCTACCGGCTGCGGCTTGTGATAGGCGTCCACAGATGGATCTTCGCGCAAGCAGTGTGCACCATAGGAGCAAACACCAAATCTAAAGCAGCAGGTGTCATAGAGAAAATGCCATAGAAAGTCTATGACATTGAATGTCTTTGAGCAAATCCTCAGAAGTTTCAAAATGTGGCCCATAACGTGACCATTTCACTATGGTGATACAATTAAGAAACTCAGTATTCTGTTTCTACGTGTAGGGCCACGTTTGACCACAACTTATTGGGACATATTTCCTTAATGGTCCAAAGTCGTTTCTTTCTCTTTTACCTATCTGGAAGTTTTTAAAATACACGAGTGCTGTAATCATTCAATTTGCAAAACAATGTTTAGGTTTATTGAGACTTCTTTGACCAATTTCCAACAGAAAATGATTCTAATGAAACAGTTATGAGAGAGCATTAAAATGAGATGTGACTACCGAAAAATGAGAGGATAATATGATATGCCCTAAAGTATTTAGAAGCCCACAAAACTTTAAACTAAGTCAATAACTGATCATTAAGAATGGTGAGGAGAAACTATTTAATTATGCAATTGCCTTTGAAACTAATTCTTTCAGCATGCATTTTGTACAGTAATTCCACTACAAAAATTTTACATTGCTCAAGAAAAGTCTCTTCTGGAAAATAACATGGGAGAAAAGCTAGAAAATTAATTGTGACAGTGGTGAAAATTAAATATATACCCAGCAGTTTAGGGACTCTGGGGACGTCACTGTGTGCTGGATTTGTTGCTCTTCCAGTGGTGGTTGTTATCTAAAAGTTCTCCCTTTATAGGAAGCACTTTTGTTTTTTGTTGTTGCTTTATGATTTTACTTTATTTTTATTAGTACATGTATGTAGTGCGTAATAATGGTGTTCATTGTGGGAAACTGGCACATGCACAAGAGACCCGTCCACCATCTTCACTTCGCTTCCCCATGCCACCCTTCCATCTCCCCGCACCCCTATGCCCCCCGACTATCTCCACGAAATCAACCCCTTATTTCCTATCATCTATCTTTTCTTTTGTTCTTTATTTATATTTTGGGGTTTCTCATATAACAAACTATGTGATATTTAAGCTGCTGTCTGATTCACTTCAGTTAGCGTTATAATCTCGAGGTGCATACAGTTTCTTACAAATGACTCGAGTTTATCCTGCTTTATGCCTAAGTAATATTCCCCGGTGAATACATACTACATGTTCCGTATCCATTCATCCATTGGTGGGGCTACAGATCACTTCCAAAATTTAGTTATCCTAAGTTGTGCTACTGCACACATGATTATGCATGTGTCGCTGTAATATGATGTATTTAACACTTTGGGGAAAGTATAATTGAGTCAAATGAAATTTCTATTTTTAGTTTTTGAGGAATCTCCATACTGATATTTTATAGTAGTTGTACTAATTTACATTCCTACCAACAATGTAGAAGATTCTACAGCTTTATTAGCTTTTTTTCGTTTTTTTTTCCCCGTATTCTTAATGAGAGCCATTCCTTCTGGAGTGGGGTGGAATCTGAGTGATGTTTTAATTTGCATTTCTTGAATGTCCCATAAACTTACTGTGTTTATTGTCCATTTGTACTTCTCTGGAGAATTATCTGCTCATTTTTCTCATTCATTTTTTATTAAGTCTTTTATTTTGTAGCCTCTAATATTTAGAGAGTTTTTGTATGTTCTGTATTAATCCTCTGTCCAAGGAGTAGCTGGCAAAAACAAGTTTTCCAGTTCTCCAGGTTGTCTCTGCACTTCGTTGGTTGTTTCCTTGGCGGTGCAGAGGGTTATTCATTTGATATGACCCATTTGTTGATCTTAGTGTATTTCTTGAGCAACTGGGATTCTGTTCCAAAAGCCCTTGTAGGCCTATGTCTTCACGCATTTTACTAATTTATCTTACAGCAGGTTTGATATTTCTGTTTTAATATCTCGATCTTTGATCCATTTTTATTTTAGTACAAGGTGAAAGCCATGCCCAGGAGAGGCTATGATTTGCTGCCACCTTTAGACTTTCCTGTGGTTTCAATGAAATATAAGTTTCCATCACAAAAGTCCCATATTCAAATTATGGGCATTTCAACAAATGTACAGAAAAATCATTTATTCATTGCTTTATCTTGCTATCTACATGCTTCTCTCTTTTTCTCCAGATATTAGAATTCATCACCAACACTTTTTGTGAAAATACAGATTGCTAGAAGATTCTGGGAGCTGTTAATTATAGATCATTTTCCTAAAATACATTCTTCTCACTTGTGAGTATTTAGATAAAAGTCATCCTCAGTGAAATAAGAACTGTTCTGTTACATATCCTATTGGATTAAAATTCTACGAGCTGTTCTAGAATATTTAAACTATCACTCTAATCTAAATCTAAAAGCAATACAAATAATGACTTTAAAACAGAAAACAAAAGTGCTGAGGAAAAGAAAATGAGTATTAAAATTATTTCTTATAAATCAAACTCTCCCATCTTCTTTTCACAAAAATAATAGCATGGAAAAAAACCAACCTATTTAACTTTTTGCAGTAGATTAGAAAATCACAGGAAAGATTCTGGCTACCATCTGCAGTTTAATAGTGAAATAGTTTGTTTCATGACTAAATTCTGTAATTACTATGAAGCTATCTTGGGCTCTACTCTTCAAGTTGAGAATATTAGACAGGGTGCAAATATAAACAGATTCCTGTAGCACGTATCAGAAAAATGTTTGAGGTGGTGCAGTTTCCGGTTTTGTGTACACAAAGTTAAGGCACACTGGGACTCGCCAACGCGGCGGAAGGTTCAGAGAGCGTCCCCATGCAGCGGAAGGTTCAGACCGGTCCCCTTCTGGGAGCTAGAATCCAGAGCAACCTGTCGGCAGGTTTCCTTCTGAAGGGAATCTCGCCAGGGCTTTCCCCGGCTCCTGGTGACCTGTCCCATACCTCCTGCATTTCTGGGCTTTCACGGCTTCGCTTCCTTCCTCTTTGCTGGATATTCTCCCCGTGTGCTTATCTGCCCAAATCTCTCTCTCTCTCTTAAGGACACTGATCCTATTACGTTAGGAGCCCATTCTACTTTGATATGTCCTCGTGCTAACTCCACTAATTACATTTGTAAAGACTTTTTCCAAACAAGGTCACATCTGAAGCGCTGGAAATTAGGGCACAGACGGCATGTCCTTCACCCCATAACAACTTCCAAGGGGGGAGAGAAGGGGAAACCTGATCTTTAATTTCAAATGACAGCATGTCAAGATGACTTCAGCTGAAATTTCAATAGTCATGTTTGAGTGTTGAAGCCAAAATAATGAAATTTACTAATTGAGCTGAAACATGGAATCCAATATTGATCTATGTGTTTGATTGAAAAGTTAAGTGATTAGTTAAAAGCATTGTTTATTTGTGGGTAAAGAAATATATTTTTCAATATATTTCTCTGTATTGAACATTGTTCTCATTTTCTTTTCTCTTTGTAAAATTATGTAGTATTTACCTAATAGAGTTTCTGATCCCCAAAGTATTCAGGATGTGTTAATATACAAATTTTGATACTTCATTGTTTTATTAAACTGATAAAGGCATAAAATACATTATTTTAGCATATGTTACAAAGTTAAATTATCAAGTCAAAAAGCAGTACATAATAAAATTTAAAATAAGATTACAAACTAAATAGTTTGATCTAGCTACACCTTTAAATAGACCATTAATGAATGAAAGAAACAAATATATGGAATTTATGGCAATATTTTTTATAATAGTAAAACGGGAAAATTTTTTGGATTAGTAATGTACTCTCAATAAATTAAAGTTTACTCACCTTATCCAATATTGCATAGCTATTAAATAGAAGGATTTGATGATTTAGAGTGATTCCATATATATAGTTTAAACTTCAAAAAAGGAAAAAGAATCCAACAAATAAGTGTTGTACAATGCCACTTTTATTTTAAAATGTATATTCATGTGTAAGCCTAAATATGTTTGCATTGACACAAAGAAATGTGGAATGATAAACACCAAAATGTAAATGTCAAATTATGTCAGGGTGTAAAGCTGAAAGAAGGAAGATGAAAAATTAACAATACTTCTTAAATCAGGAATATTCTCTTATGTAATCAAAGAAAAATTAACAAAACTGGGAAATATAACACAGATTTAATGTATAAAGTTTTATCCAACTTATCAATTGTCCAAAATGTCCCATTGAGCTATTTCCCACAGACTAGGGTCCAGCCCAGGATCACACAATGCACCTGACTGTCACAGTTCTTTACCTGAATACATCTATAGATTTCCTGTTTCTTCCATGTTGACCTTTTTAAAGAGGTTAGATCTCTTATTTTAAGGAATATTTCCAGTTTTGGCCATTTTTCTGATAGTTCTCTAGTGCTGGGCTGCTTCCTCGAGGTGAGTCCACTGAGATTATCACCCATAAACCATTTCCCCTGTATCACTGGTAAGAGACACAGGGGATCCATTAAGACTGTATAAATATCCTATTCCTTGTTAATCTGGTTTTTTGCTTCTATTAACATAAATTTACATTCTTCAGTGACTGGGTTGAATCTGTTTCAATAGATCAAATAGTGTTGTTCAGATCTTTTATATACTTGTGTATTTCCTTTTTTGCCTAATTTTTGTCAGTTACTGAGAAAAGAATGTGAAACAAAAATGTCTTGAGGTTTCTTCATTTTTTTTTCCTTTTTTAGTGGTTTTGTTTTTATACCTTAATACTGTTATGCAGTGCATACACATTTATATTGGTTATTTCTAAAAAATTACCTTTTATTAGCACTGTGAAATTTTCTCTCTGTTTATTAAAATAAAACTTGTCCTGAGTGTTGTCTATGACCAGCCCCACCCAAGCCACGCTCTGCTTGCCCCAGAGCAGTAGTACACCACTGGTAAGAAACTCAAAGCCAAGCTCACTGCCTGTAATCCCAAGAGGTCTTGGAAATGGCCCGGGTGCTGCTCCCACTTAACCTCATGAAGCATCAGATTTAAAAAGGAATTTTGCAGAGAAGCAGTTACTGAATTTCCTGTCCACCCATTCTCCTACCTCTTCAGGGTCTCTTGGCGTCTCTTTCGAACTTCTAATGCGCCCTCCTCCACTACATGTCTCAGCTGAGAATTTCCTTTCTCTATAACTGAGAAGTTAAAGGTATCAGAAAAGAACGTCAAAGTTCCCTATTTATATCTCAAACTTACCAGCCTTCGTGTCCATGGATACTGCCTTCAGCAAACATGTTTGCTCTTTTTTGTTTTGTCTGTCTGTTTGTTTGTTTGTTTGTTTGTTTCTGGACTGAAGCCAGGTCATACTGAACTGTATCTGCACCTCTGTTTTTTACATTTTATTTTATTTTATTTTATTTTAATTTTTCAGACAGGTCTCTAAGGTGTTAGATTTCCTGGGCTGGCCTGTAATTTGCAAGCCTCCTTCCTCAGCCTCTTGCATAGCTGTGATCACAGGAATGCACCATCGAGCTATCCTATCTACAGCTAACTCCTTCATCATCTGTACTCTAGATCCCCACACCAGCAGTTCCTCCGCTGACTCCTATTTCTCCAAATTGTCTTTTTCTACTGAATAGTCTTCAATAGCATACAAACAAGCATTTATTCTATCATTTTGGGATAAAAAAGGGAAAAGCTTATTCTGACTCCACTTTCTTCACTTAATAAAATATGTTGATTGCTATAAAGACAAAAGGAATGTTGTGATCCTTATTTGCTCATAATATCCAAATGTCAATGACAATTCAAGGTGGACAGAGAGGGACTGAGGCCCCCAAGCATTAAAACATACTTGTACCTATTTTGTTTCTTTTTACTTTTGCTGTACATGAGGCTCTATCTCATCACTTCTCTGAGCATTTAATAGGATAGAAATCTATTATTTAGGGACACTATAAATGTAGCAGTGAGAATTAGAAATTAGCATCGTTAAAAACTATGACTTGTAGCAAAGTTTAAATGGTTTCCATTTTCAACTGGGTTCTAGTTATACTCAAACAAGTAAACAATTTTTGGGAGAGGAATTTCAGAACCAATCGCTAAACTTGGGTTGTGTGTTTTTAATTCAAAATGTCACAGGTTCTATTTAGGATGCATCTCCTACAATGCTTGATTCTGTTTCAAGGTAAATGAGAAATGAAATCGGTAAGCCATACCTGGTAACCCTCCAACCTTTCCAACAATCCCCAGTGATGCCAAACTTGAATGTATTGAAGAAACTTGGGGCCAGTGGTACCCACTGTAGGGTAGTATTTTCACAGTGCTTCTGGGGCACATAAACCTGGTGCTGCTCCCACTTAATCCTCACGAAGCATCAGATTCAAAAAGGAATTTCAGAAAAGATGACACTTCTAAAGAGTCAAGCTTTTATAAGCCACCTTGCTTCCTCCAGTTAGAGTGCTTATCTCAGTTTACTTCCTGTAATGCCAAACCTAGAACTGATGATTTCACAGAAAGATAAATTCCTAAAGAAATGAGTAAATGCTAGGATCGCAAACTTATATAGTCCTTTTCCTTAAATCAAAGAATTATACTCAAAGAATTTCTCAGGAAAAAGAACATATCATTTGATAACTTTTACATTAAAAATAGTTTAACAGACTGCTTTGAATTCTTCGCTGTTTAAGAAGTGACGTTTCTGTTCTTGGGTGGCCAGTTCACAGTGGAAGAAGAAAGTAATTATAGCAACACAATTGAATATCACCATCTGCTTTCTCAACAGTTGTCTTTGGCTATAGATATGAAAGCTGATCAGAGCTTCTTTCTAAAGAATGTCGGAGCAGAGTGAGAACAGCAGTGAGTCTGAAGCTAATTAATCAGTTAGATGAAGCTGAAATGATGGAATGGAAACTCAAGATACCAGCGTAGCATCCAGCCTGCCTGGCTGTTAGGGTTTAGATCTAAAATGGTCCCAAAAGTCTCAGGGGCCCGAGTGGGGATTTTGGAAGGTGAATGGGTCATGGGGACCCCATACTCATCAGTATTTTGATCTACTAATGAGTTCATACCTGAATGTGCTGCTAGGAGGTGGCGCCTGAACAGAAGACCTGGGTCACTGTGGGTGTGAGCAGGAAGGGTGCATTCCTGTCCCCAGCGCCTTCCTCCTCTCTCTGCCTGCTGGCTGGTGCAGACTGAACAGCTGTCCTCCACTGTGCACTTCTACCCTGACAGTCCTGCCTTGGAGCCAGAGGACCACACATGGACTGAACTTCTGAAACCACAAGCCACACAAACTCTTCTCCTTTAAGTCACAGGTGTCTGATATTTTGTCTCAGTAACAGGGAAGTGACTAGTATAGCGACTGTACAGATGCTGACCTAAGCCTGGGTTGGTTGCATGACCTACACTGAAGCCAATAGTATGGCAGAGGACTTTTTGCAAAACAGAAAGAACCTTTATTGAGGGCCCACAGGGTTTCACTAGGCCTCTAACACGCTCAGGCTAGACTTGAATTTGGAATCCTCGTGCCTCAGCCTTTTGGAGTGCAGGGATTACAGGTACACGCCTGCAATCCCCACACCCAGCCCCTGTCTTTTTTACTAAGAAATTTGTAGCAATCAGAAAAGCTCTCACCGCCACGTACATCTCTCTAGTTTTACTTGTGTCTGCAGTTTTGAGCTTCGCTCTTGCTCCTGTGGAGGAATCATCTGACTGCACCAGCCTCTCTGAGGGTGTCCATGGCTGTCCAGCACTGTTTCTGTAGAGGCCACAGGGCAGCTGCATGGTGAGCACATTAACTGCCCACCTCACAGCTGCACACAGAAGCTACCCTTCCATAGCCGGGTAACCAGACTGCCTGAGGTGTCTTAAAGAGTACAGCGTCCTCCTCCAATCCCAGTGGAACATAGAGTCCCTTTCAAGTACCAGCGTATGTTTACCCTGATCCTCTTGACCACTAACTGCAGCTAATCTTTGTGTATGAATTAATTTTACCTGCATGGAAAGCTCCCACTAACACCAAGGGCACTGGGCCCTGAAGACACTGCTTCAGTCTTCAGGACACTGTGCATCCTGGAATGAGCTGGACGGACAGCAGGACTGATGAAAATACTCCTGCACCGACACTGCTGGGCTCCCCCTCACATTAAACTCAGGTCCCCTCCTCTCCCCGGTGGCACAGTGCAGACTCTCCTGTGGCCTCCTGGAACCCTGGGCTTTTCTGTATGCCTTAACTGCCGCCACCTGCGCGCTGGCCTCTGGACCGCAGCAGCCTCCTGCTGGGCCCCTCCACTGGTGCGTTAGGTCTCTATCCCTCCTGAGGACTTTATTCTCCTCCCTGAGAGCACTGGTGTTTCCTATGCCCCTGTGTCATGTACGGGAACGCACACAGATGCAGTCATTTCTCCTGCCCTCAGCTAAATAAACCAAAGTTTTCTTTTGAACCTGTTTACCCACCCTCCCTCTTGCAAGCCCCTCTCTCCCTCCCTTTGTCTCTCTGTCTCTCTGCCTCTGTCTCTCTGCAAACTGCCCTCAGCAGGGCTCCCAGTGGTCACCTCCCACTGCTCCTCCTTCAGGCTCTTGACGCCAGGCTGGTTATTGTCCTCTCCTGACCCACAAAACTGTTTGATGTCAGCAAATTCCACATTGCCAAGCTCAGTGTCAGCTCCGTCGCTGTCCCACGGGTCCATCCAGGCACAGCTCACAGTGCAAGGCTTCCTCAGGGCCTCCCCCCTCCCGCTCCCCTGCCTGCCTCCCTGGCCGCTCCCTCCCTTGCTCCTTTCCTAGTTTTGCTCCCCTCTCCCCCCTTTCGCCTTTCTTCAAGCCCATTATCCTTATTGTATTAAAAACAAATTGCAATGTTCTTGTGCTAGAAATCCCCCAGATGATCATCTCAGCCCTTGAGCAAGTAAAATCCAGAGCTTTTTTCTGACCTGTGTGCTAAGGTGAACTCTCCTCAGTCACCCCCTTTCCCTGAGGCTCTGCCTCTCTCTCACCAAACACCAGACACCCCAGCAAAGGCTCCTCCTCAGGGGATCTGCATTTGTCCCTCTCTGCTTTTACTACTCATTACCCAACATCTAAAAGATTACTCCTCATCCCCTTAACTTCTACAGTAAAGCATGACTTTTTCAATGAAGAGCTTTGCGTCCACCATATATGAAATCTCAACCACTTAACATTTAGTACCACCCTCCTTTGCTTTGGTTTTCTCATTGCATTTCTATTACATTTATATTCAGCATGGTGCAAGAAATATATAATACTGGCAAGGAAAAGAAAATATGAACAGAGAGGCAGGTGAGTGTCAAGGAATAAAGGAATTTGCATGCTTTGTTAGATTACCTTGACTGCATCCTGAAAACAAGATGAAACTGTCAATTTGTTTTTGAACAAAATGTCTTAGTTATGTTCTTGCTGTTGAGACACAATTCCAAACACAATTTAAAGGAGAAAAGGTTTATTTTGGCTCACAGTTGGTAGAGTGTTCAGTCCATAGTCAGTTCCAAGGCAGGGAAGCATGGCAGAGGGAAATCGCAAAGGAGAAACAGTTCATGACACGGTGGCAGGAAGAAGAGACAGAGACAGACAGAGCTCACAGAGGAAGGAGGAAGGTATGCTCTTCCAGGCCTCACTCCCAGTGATCGGCATCTTCCTACCAGGTTTCCCTTCCCAACACCACACCCACTATAAACACATCAGTGAACTAATCCAGTGTCACACACTCATGATCCGTCATCTGCCAAAAGTCCCACCTATGAGCACACAAAGCTTTGGGGGAGAGGTAGATATCTAGCTAGAAAAAGAACACAAGGTGTGACCTAAATTAATGTCTAACAACAAAAACTTGAACAGAAATTTGGAAGATAGAGTGGAAAATTGGGGAAATACGAGGCTGCTGTCAAAACTGAGTGTCAGGAGCACAGATAGACAGGAAATGATTCTTTAAATATGAAGAGAGAGGGAGGGAGGGAGAGAGAGACAGAGACAGAGAGACAAAGAGAGAGAGGGGAAGAGGGAAAGAGAGACAAAGAGAAAGAGAGAGGGCGAGGGAGAGACAGAGACAGAGAGAGAAAGACCATATGTGAGTTTTACTCAGTAGACAGAATGTGTGAATTCTCATGAAGACACTTCTAAAAGTGAAAACTGTAAATCACCCAGAGTAAATTTAAAGCGTTATAATAGTTGTTAGAGCAGTAACCTGAAGCTTTCAGAAGATGAAAAATTCATATCGAGAAAATATATTTTTAATTTACTTGCATATAAAGCAGTACAAGAAGGGTTCTGCAAAAGCAATACTACTGCAACTGCAAGACATACCCAGCAGTCTCCAGCTTAGACATCTCCATGGGACTAAAGAGGGAAGGCAGTAAATCTCATGTTTGCTTCCAAACCACAGCTACAAGAACAACCAGAAATCAATTGGGAACACTCACTGTTCATTCTCAAGCTTGGATGCAACTGAATAAATCAAGCATGCTGGGGACTGGGGGGAATAATCCAGGGGAGAACCTGTGCACCCCAGCAATGAAGCGAAATGAGCACTCCCGGCGGAGAAGAGCTGAGAAGAGGGAAGCCTGGTAAAGGCCTGGGGAGAGCGAGAGCGGGCCTGAGGAAGGCGGACCCTGAGCCTCACTGTGAGGTTCCCATCACACCAGCCCCACCGCAGACCTGAGGCTGAGGCCTGCCCACCCAGAAAGGGTTTGGTTTAACCCTTCACCTCTGACTGGCGTTCCGCTGGCCCTGCGTTACCCTCGGGAAACAAGGCTCGGGGTGTGAAACTACTCAAGACCTCCAGAGCGCTGAGCTAAGAGGAGGCAGTGGGGCTCACACAGTCAAACTGCTTCACTGTTTCCGCTCAGCCAGTGCTGAGGCCTTGATGCCAAAGAGAAGCAGGAGCTCCCAGGGCGAAGTTAAAACAGCTGTCATAAAGCAGCCATTTCGAGCAACTGACAAATGTGTTGTTTAAACCCTTATTGCTATGCATATTCCAGAGGAGGCATTCGATTCACTAATTTTGGACATTATGTCAAGAAAACCATATTTTTAGTGTTGCCTAAAACTTTTCATGTATGGATCCCTTCTATTAACGTTTTCTTTTCCTATACATTTACTGGAGGCTGTAATTCATCCTTCAGTTGTATTTTAAACCTCGCTTCAGTTGCTGCCAAATAGCAAAACCTCTTCCATCTCTGGAAGCCTTTAACAATGTATTTTAACCACCTGAAGAGAAAGGAAAGGAAGTG